>OMLC01035976.1:0-16023 GCA_900302585.1 Regalecus glesne
GTGTGAGTGATGGAGAAAGAGACACAGAGAAAGGGAGAGAGGGGAGGAGAAGGGAGAGAGAGAAAGGGAGAGAGGGGGAGGGGGGGAGAGAGAAAGGAGAGGGGAGACGGGGAGAGAGAGAGAGAGAGAAAAGGGAGAGAGATAGAGAGCCACCATCTATAATCCACACAGTGTTGTAGTCTATATTTACTTGATTTGATAACTGTTTGGTGTAAGATGGGTCATTTCAATCCACTGACACACATTCAACACAGAATTAGTGTGGTGCCGTTTTCTGAAATGTGCACCCGACGCTCACATTTCAGAAAATGGCCCGTCTAATAACCAGACCCTTGTTTAGGTGAGAGGTGAATTGATTTAACACTGGGACAGAATGGGCAGACGATTATACTGCAGGTGAA
Organism: Regalecus glesne; assembly: GCA_900302585.1. NCBI lineage: Eukaryota > Metazoa > Chordata > Actinopteri > Lampriformes > Regalecidae > Regalecus > Regalecus glesne. Next base: position 402 of record OMLC01035976.1, read on the forward strand.
TGCGATATGTGGCCCGGCGGGTGAATTGGAGGTATGCACAGTGTGCTTATCCCGCTTATCCCTGGTTTACAGCTTCCTCCAATATTGAATCACAGCAGCGGAATATGTCAGTGAGCTGCTCTGGCGGTATTTGCTCACAGTGGAGGCCGGCGGGGCCAGATGGCCGTGGTGGTGACGAGGCCCGAAGCTGCCGCCGGCCTGCTGAGGACGAGGTTGGCCGATGAGAGAAAGCGAGAATCTTTCACATTTCACTCTATTGCTCTCTCTTCTCTATCCGAGAGCTTTTCACGCACCAACCATTTGTTCAAGCTCCCCCGCAAAAAAATAAAAATAAATAAATAATTCTTAAAGAACCTTCCTACTCACTGGCATCTGAGTTTCCCTTACTTGTCTTTCAGACTTCCACTCATTTTTCAGTTTAATATATTCTATACCAGTGTCATCTGTCTTTCATTCTGTTTCTCATCCTTTCTAGCTGTTCTTTGTATAGCTCGGGTTGTTATAAATAATAATACTACTAATAATAATAATAAAGATGGTCCCTTATCAGTCCCACAAGGGGAATTTGGATTTTTCTGCATGTTAACCGATGGGTTAACATGCAGAAAAATCCAAATTGTATCCTATTGTATAGGAGCAGTGAGCTGCCACCATATAGCACTCAGGGAGCAGTTAGAGGTTCAGTGTCTTGCTCAAGGACACCACAACACACTCTCTGCCGGACCAGGGATTGAATCTGCAACCTTCTGATCACCGGACAACCTCTCTACCGTCTCAGCTATGGCACCCCCTATGTGCTCTGTAACTATTTCATACACCGTGCTTTTGTGTCCATGTGTGCAGGCGTCAAACGGTGTGTATGTTTGAATGGTTCAAAAAGATCCCATGAAAGATCAACAAAGAAGTCAAGTCAATGTTATTGGTATGGCCCATTATCAAAATTTAACAATTTGCCTCTGTGGACTTTACACTAACAACATCCTGTCCTTCGACCCTCACATCAGATCAGAAACAACTCCCTTAGAAACCCCTTTAACAAGGAGAATGATAGGAAGAAACCTCAGGGAGAGCCACAGAGGAGGATCTCTCTCCCAAGACAGACAGCCGTGCAATGGATGGTGTGTACACAGAATAAGAAACAATTTACAGCTCACATCATGATCAGGATAACAGAATAGTATTTGAGTTACAAAAGGTAAAACGGTAATAATAATGATAACCTCCTTCATTGTGAAAGTAGTAATCAATGAACATCTAAAATGCAAACATGCCAGATCAAGCCACCAGGCCAAGATTCATCACATGTCTGATGTGGACAAGTGGACTGATGGATGATGATATTTAAAGAGGTGGGAATAACAGTAGACACATCAGTCCACGCTACCACTGAATACACATGTCCCAGGTTCATCTGAGGTCAGATACATGGAAAATGTGGAAAAAAAGGAAACATTGAGGGACATTCATTCAGCAAGAGAAACTAGATGAGAGCACAGCTTAAATTAGTCAATTAACCCACTTGCCATGTGGTACAGATCATGAAGCAAATAATGTCAAATCACTATTTGTAAGTTAAGGCAAAAAGACGAGTCTTATATTGAGATTTAAAAGAATCAAGACAGTGTGGTTGTCTGATGAAAGCAGGCAGGTTATTCTACAAGAATGGAGCCTGAAAAGAGAAAGCCCTGCCAACAGCTGACTTTCTTTTAACTTTGGACACAGAGAGGGGTCCTGTATTTAGAGTGCGGAGAGTGCAAGATGGAACATACGGTATAAGGAGGTCTGACAGGTATGATGGGGCAAGTCCGTTCAGGATTTTGAAAGTTGGTGGAAGCACCTTGAAAACTGATCTAACATTTATAGGAAGCCACTGAAGGGAGGCAAGACTTGGTGTAATATGGTCAAATTTTCTAGTTTTAGTTAGAATTCTTGCAGTGGCATCTTGAGCCATCTGAAGGCTTTTAGTGCTAGCACGTGGCAGACCTGAAAGGAGAACATTACAGGATTCAAGTCTGGATGTAACAAATGCATGTATTAGTGTTTCTGCATCAACCATAGAAGCGCAGGATCAAACTTTAGCAATGTTATGCAAGTGAAAACAGCCATCTTGTCAAGTCAAGCTACTCTGGGCTTTGGACCCTTGTCCCAAGCCCAGAAGGTTGGGACCCTCGTCTTATGACAATCGAGAGAGAGAGAGAGAAAGAGATGAAAGTATTGTCATAAAGTAATTTAAGTATGCAATAATATAAATGTATATATTGACATGATTTACTTTTTTTAACTTCCTCGCTGAGGTTTTTGTCTGATTACTGGAAATAAAGCCCATTGATGTTTATTTCTTGAACAGATTCTACTGTTTCTCGACTGTGATGACTCTGACTGACCTTTCCTCGTGCTACTCACAATTGAGGATCACAGCATTTGTACTGCTAGTGAATTCTGTTGCCAGATAGCACCAGCTTCTTCTGAGCCAAAATATTTAGTTGGTGCTCGAAGATAGAGACTTTCAATGAGTTGCAGCGAATCAGAATACCCTACGAAGACTGCTATCTCTTCCCGAAGGCTCTTCCAGAGAGACTGTTAAAGAACAGAACATTATACTGACCTATTAAAACAAGTCCATGAGAAAAGTCACACAGCTGTGTCAATCAAATGTGTCAGGGCATATTAATACCAGACCGTATCAGATCACCTCCATGTAAAGAGTTCACCTGAAATCTTCATTTGGAATTATTTCAATGGGAATGAAAAAAAAAACCTGTGATGGCCGCACAGGTAAAGTTACGGCCTCACAATACAATGAGTGAACATAAATTAACTAAGGGCATATCATCTCATCTGAAGAAAAGTAAGATCGCAGTCTTTAATTCATGATAGTGGCGTCTCAAAGGCTGCCGCTCCCTGGGTAGTTGGCTCTACTTTCCTTTTCATCAGAACTGTGGGAGATCAAAAGGAGAATGGAGGCACAAATGACTTCCTTTTGGTAAAGGGCAAAAGCTAGCTCTGCCCTGCTTGCCATTGAAGTTATATCCAGAGTTAATTAAATGAATGGAGGAAGATATGTGCAGAATCTAAGGCATGATAATTACTTTTCACCTTACAGCTGGTGAGAAGGTGTGACACTGGGTCCCTGTATGTGCTTCATTTACTACAATTGAGTCTGGTCCAGAAGCTGAGAGATTACTTGGGCTTCCCATTAGCCTGTCATAAGGGATGGCCATGTTTAGATGGATGCATGAACGTGTTAGAGCATTGCTTTTACACATTGGTCATGGAATAATGTTTCCTTGTGCCTGGAAAACGGATCGGTAGGGCCTATCCATTCTAACTGCATGCTGGACGTTTTGCACAGCGGTAGAGAACAAGCGGAGACTTTATTTCCCGGGATCACTTTTGTCATATCCTGGGGGGAAGGCAAAAGGTTGGGGGAAACCCATGAAAATTAACCTAACCCTCTCACAGGGCCCACACAGCCTTCATACCCAATGCCAATTTAGAGTCCTCAACTCATCTGATATGCATGTATTTGGACTGTGGGAGAATTTCTGATAACATGCAAACCTCATAAAAAAGAGCCAGAATTTTACCCTCTTGTAGTGAGACATGATAAAAAAAATCCCCTAATTTGGTCCATAATTTAAAAACCCCATCTTGACATAACATCAATGCACAGCATAAATTTACACCTGAATGCATAGTTAACCATTCCATTCTTATTCCTGTATAAAGAGGAAGAGAAATACCTCACAGTGCTCCGTGTGTTTTATGATGTCATTTCTTGTCAAACAGCATTATAATCCCTCCTCTTAATAAGGACTATTGCAGCAAGTGACTCACTAAATTATAACAATAATATCAATAGTTCACACATCATCCACATTTCCCAATGTTATTTTTTTGTCATGAATGTTCATCATCTTATGAGTTGAGACAGACATCAACTGACATTTTCTATGATGAGATATAACCGAGGGTTTGATTTCACTAAAGGACATTTTCCTATTTTTGTGATTTCAACAAGTAAACTGAGAGTAAGATCATTGGACATCGGGGCTGTTTTACTAACCAGGATCGTTCACACAGAATGGCACCAATGAGGAAGTTACAGCTCATTCTGGGAATTGTAAACATTGAAAAGAAAAATCATTAAAACTGAGGGTTAAAGCTACAATCCCATCAGGTGTATTTCTTTAATTTACCGATACCTACAGGGATGAATGGTAATTGCTGTAGTGTCTGAGCAATCTGAATCCAAGAGACACAGTCAAAATATATCTGATTCACTAGTCTTGTCATGTCAGCAACTTATCAACCACCAAACAAACAGAACACGGTTCACCCTGGATCTAAGTTATCGATTTTCTAGCATCTGTTGACTATAGGACTTTTATGCACTTTCCCTGAATTATCTGGTTGCTATCCATGGTAACGTTGCTTCTTTAAACTTGCCACCGCCCATCTTTAGGATGTTTCCATTCATTTTGAAAATTCAGGGATTGACTGTTCTCTTAAATAAGCCAGTAATAGAAAGCACCTAAAAGGACACTGCTTTACATCTTCAGCATAGAAACTTTAAAAAAGGGGAAAGCAACAAATACCATTACTTCAGTTGTTCCGAGTAGTTGCAGCAATTCTTTTTCTTTCTTTGTGTAAAAGAAGTCTGTAAATATTTGGACAGTGATAATGTTCATAATTTCGGCCCTGTATGCTGCCACAGTGATTTAAATGAAATAATCAAAATGTGATTGAAGTGCAGACTGGAGAAGACCTGGAGAAGAAAACACTAGTAATAGTTTTCTGTTCTTCCAATCTGTAACCTTATTAACTTGTTGGATTAAAGATTGTGCACTTGTTTCCATTAATGCATAATTATGCCGATTCACTCACTTTCTCTCTTCCTCACGCCTTCCTTACTCTTCTTTTTCCATTTACCATGTACATTCGATTTCTCCGCTCTACTCAAACTTGGCAGACTCATCAATTAAACCCTCTTCGGCCTACTCATTCCTGGATATGTCTTAGTGTGGTGTGACAAGAGGGAAGTACTGTGAAGACGACTAAGGAACATCCCCGCCCCCTCGCACATACACATCCCGACACACACACCCCCACACACACCATTCAACCATTACGTATGACTCCATCCATTATATGTCATCAAGCATGACAAAGCTACATTCCCCCAGACTTCCAATGGGTTGGAAAGGGAAAAAGCGTGGCAACTTATTTCCTTCCATCTTCACATGTTCAACACCTTGACTCTGTCAGGAATGAAAAAGAGGACAGAAAGTGAAACACCGAGAAAGACAGAGAGAGGTCAAATAGGAGAGAGAGAGATTCAGCATTTGATGATTAGTGAGCAAAAGCTTGAGACATTTGTCTCAGCTAGGGTGGGTTTGGTGTAATTCAATGCGCGATAAGGAGACACACTGGATGTCAACAAGGACCTCTCCTACCGTGACCAATTGCAGTTCAGGGCTTTACTATAAAATGAACTAGGATATGTCCTGAAGGTCAGTACCTGCCAGCTGGTGGGGGTTTTCAAGAAATACTTAACCTGTCCCTTTCCCTCCAGACTGTCCCCATCTGCTTCGAATCCACCATCACCATTACCAAATAACAGAGTGATTCATCTCAATGACTAGCGCCCTATTGCCCTCACCCCATAGCCAGAAGATGTTTTGAGAAGCTGTTTAAATCCCTCATCTTTCCAATGCCCCCCATCCTCGACTACCTTCAGTTTGTAAACCACCCAGACAGAGCCAAAGAAGACGCCATTGCTCAGATCCTACACATTTCCATCTCCCACCTGATAGGGAGGGACACCTATGTGAGGATGCTGTTGGTGGACTACAGCTGAGTGTTCAACACCGTAGTGCCCTCCATGCTCATCAATAAGCTCAAGGATCTGTGCCTGACCACAGCACTGTGGGACTGGATCCGCAATTTTCTGATTAACTGTCTCCAGGTGGTCAGAGTGGACAAACACACCTCTTCTCACCGTGGGAGTGCCACAGGGCTGTGTCCTCGGCCCTCTTTTGTATTCCCTCTACACAAATAAGTGGTGACAAAGGCTCAAAACAGCATTGTGAAATTTGCGGATGATAGCAGTTATGGGATTGATCTTCCACAGTGACAAGATGGCCAACAGGGAGGAGGTTATCACCCTGGAAAACTGGTGCCAGGACAGCCACCTCTCACTCAACACCTCCAAGACCAAGGGCATTGTGAATTACAGGAGAGAGTAAAACACTCACCTCCCAGTCACCCATCACTGGCACAGTGGTGGAGTGTGTGGACAATTTCAAATATCTGGAAGATAACATTCACACGTACAGAGATAGTTGTTGACTATCTATCTGACTTATGACCATCCGCACTTATGACCATAAACATTTGTATGCCTGGTAGCACAAATGAGGTCAGTCCATAGCTTTTATCTCATTATCAGCAGCATCACACACATATTTCTCTCAGTTTCCTGCTCGCCTCACTGTTATGTACATTTTCACATACAGTTTACATATTTGTAATATTACTGTGAACCCCCAAATTGTCCAGCAGAAGGAAAATCTCATAATCCATGAATAAACCGATCAAGGAGGAAAAGAAGGCTATTGATTTCAACTGAAAAAGGAAGATGATAAAGTCATATGAAAGTGACAAAAAAGTGAACGCCATCTCATGTAGTCTACATATATGTGAGATCGCAGAAAGTACTGATGTAGAAGGAGCCCAAAAGTTCATTAAGAGTATGGACGAATTACTCGAAGAAGGCTATAAACCAGGACAAATATTCAACAGAGACAAAACTGGATCATTTTGGAAAAGGATGCCTGAACAAATCTACATAAATTAATTAGCAAAACCATGCCAGGGTTTAAAGCATTTAAGGATTGGTCAAGTTTGTTGCTTGGTGGGAACGGACAGGTATTTGCAGGCGAGCAGTGAAAGCTGAGGGTCTCTGATGACTTGCTGCTTTTTTCTTGCAACCTGCAGATGTGCATGCTCCACAGTCTTCCAGTGACTTAGCATTGCATGGGTGAGAAGCTAGTGAGTCTTCAAGTTCAATGTCTTGGTAAGATTATTTAGTTGCCTCTTGCAAAGTCAGACAACCTTTTCATCGTTGATGTTGCCGTCAGTCATTTAAAATCAAAAGTGCTTTCAAGCAATAATGTTATATACTTTCTCATCTTCCTATTAGAAAGCTTTGAGTGCTGAAATACAAAATTAAACATGATCTAAAATTCTATCAGATTGATTTGTTGTACATGGATTTAAAAATGATCAATATTATTATGTTGCATAACATTGTTCAGTCTTCCATCTCTAAATATGCACTGCCACTGTATTATTTTAAAACAAAATTCACGACCTTCTGAAATTATGACCTGCAAATGCATGACCGCTTTCTGTTCATCTAGGATGACTTTTGTTTTGAACTCAAACTCTGGAATTTACATTTTGAAAACCAACTACTGAAGAAAGTGATGCATCATGTTTTTGCTTCCTGCAACTCCTTAGGCAAGGGCACAGCTTAAAGACAAATCAAAGTTTTATAAAAGTAAACCAATAGACAAATTTGAACTTTGCTCCTCGATATGCAATTTATTTCACTTCTATGACCTTGAAACGTACTGGTGTTTGGAATCTTGGGATGTGCTCTTGTTCTAAGAAAGGCAATGGGTATTCTATCACTTCCAAAGTGAGAAAATTCTCAACCCACAGTCAAATATGGAGCTACGATTCTAGAATGAACACTTTGATATCCCTCCTTTGGAATGAGCAGATGTGCTAAAGCTCCAAGTCTACCATTGGGAGAGCTTCTATGTTCAGTGCCACTCAAAAGCTATTCACAGATTCTAATATGACTTATGCATTCAAGCCAAGGATTCATTAGTACTTACTGAGAAGATGGCACTTAAGCTATGAGACGTGAAAGTACACTATTTCTCAAAACAAACTTATCCATCATTGTTGAGGGGGAAAATTCCATTATAGCCTACTTTCTGGTGCAAATTGACTAATGTGTACACAACAGGACTTTCTCTGAACAATTCAAGCAACAGATAACTCAGGGCTGATGAGTATTGGAGTCTTATGTACTGAAGCAATCTTGCACCAAAAATGCTTTATGTTAAGCAGATAAATCACTTAGTGGCTGACAAACAAAACAAATGATGGCATTAATCCTCAAGTTACTGCAATTCCTCCTAACACAGAAACAACATAAGCATAGCAGAAGCTCTCTGCCTTCCCTTCTTCCCTGGATATGACTAGTACCACAGCGGCCGCCTAATACACGCCCCAATATTTATCCTTCTTTATTGTCCTTTTCTTTTTCGGGTAGCTTTTGGCTTTTGTTGTCTAAAGTGCTTTTGGGACATTCATCATTTGGTCCAACTAAAGTGTTTAAAGTGTACGACAGTGCACAATATTGTTCTGATAACCTTAGTACACAGACAGCAGAATGGGGTTTGCCATTTTTATTTGTTCCTTGATGCACTTTGCAATGACGTCTTCATAGCCATAAGGCCATAAAGGCCAAGAGAGAGCTCTCTGCCTCTTCCCCCTTTTGGCGTTGCAATGCCGTGCCTTCTATTGTAGGTCATTATAAGTCAGGGGAGAATAAAGGGCGAGGTGAGCCGACAAGCATTGAGAGAAGCAGTGCTCTCACAGTTTCTCATTATCTAGTCCTTCTAATTCCATATATCTAGGGGGTTAATACCACCTCCATGGTAGATAAAGCTGATTACACACCATCTCCAATGGAATTAGATCATTTGCATCTCTTGGTTCACAGTAATCTCCAACCGCTAACCTCAATTCTATCAGAATCTGGTTTGATGGTCCATCTTGGGATCCAACCTGGAGCCTCTGAAATATGGTGGAAATATTTCCAGTGCAAGCTACAGTAATTTAAGTACCAACTCAATGTGAGTTATTCATACACTCACCAAGTACTGAAGGTGGCACAGGAGAAAATGGTTAACTTGCCATTCTCAACTCACTATAACCTTTCCCACAATCTATGATGTAGAGGATTTACTGCCGTATTTGGTAGTGTTAAGCGCCTCTGATGTGGACAGACTGAGTGAAGGCAGATTTCATTGTAGTTGTGAATCAGATTGGATTACCAGCTTAAATCTTTTTTTCCTCGCTTCTGTCATTGTATTACTCTTAGGACTACCACTGCAATGAGTGCAATAATGCACCGCTTTCCTCAGAACAATGAGATTTGTCTTTTTCTCCGGACCAAAGTCATTGCGTTTCAGAAAAAGTAACACAATACACCACCAAGTTATATGAAAAGGCTTTTTTCTTCTCTTAATCTATTGATGATCTTCCAAATCACTGGAGTCCAGTATTGAAAACTGAATGTAATCCACAGCAACATGTCTTAGGACTATGATGTGGAATCATATAATGAGATCTTTTGCATCCTGATATTGTACGACAAGATCAGTATGTGGCACACATACATTAAACAACCAGGACCGAGAATGATCCAGAGCGATGACATGTGCCTGATGGGTATCCGAGTGTGCCCCGCTGTGAACACTTTCAGAGCAATGTGTTTTTTTGGAGAAGATATTCATATGAGCTCCTGTCAAACTAACGTTTCAGTGCAGTAAAAGTACCTTATCTTTGCTTCTCTAGGCTTCCAAGAGAGAATAAAATATTTGCATAATGACTGTGTACGTCCATGTCTATTAGAAGCATGGCCCCTTACACGATGCCTACCAACAGAATAAATGCTGTATTTCTAAGAACATCAACCAGTAATCTGCCCATCTTCACTAGTACAACTTTCATTTTTCCTCAGAAATGTTCTTCACTTATCCCAAAACCTTGTAAGCCTTTTAACATTATGGTAAATATATACTTTTCCTTCCCCTGCAGTAAATTGTGGTTCTCCATTTCACAGGTGACAGAATAAACTCACATGGATTTTTTTCCGCCCATCACTTACAACAGATGAGGTAGTCTATTTGATTTGAGGATCATGGCCGTGCAAAAGCAATTGGCAAGCTAGCCCTTAGCGAGAATCTAAAGGAGAAACTGGGAGGCCTTGCAGGCAGCATCTGCTGTTTTGCCAGCATTGCATAGGAGTATCTAGAGGGTCAATGGGGTTTTGCCGGAGGATTCCCTTTTTAGACATCCAGGAAATGGAAATGCCGCCAATGCCAAAGGTCTTTGAAGTAGAGTGAGCTTCTACTTTCCACGTGGAATGTTTATGAGTCTAGTTTGTTATTCACAGCAGCCACAGCTGATGTCTTTCCCAATGGCCATCAGGGGTAGTTATAGGGAATGCAAGGCTGCCATGACTCAAAAGGCCATAGCCATCCAACCTCAATGAAACAATTACTCTTGCTCACACTAGCGTGATCTCACAAGCAGAACACGTATCATACCATGTGAGCAATTATAATGCCTAAGTTAATAATCATACAATAGGCATTTTGGATAAATGAATTACAAGTAATTGGAGTAGATGCCATTAATTTAGCCATAAGAACTAATGGGGGAACATGAATGAGCACACTACAAGGACATTATGCTCTAAAATGACACGTCACCAGAACGTCACCATAGATGACTGAGTTAAGCCAGCAGTATGTTACCCCATTTTCATGTCGCAAATTATAATCAGAGAAACGGCATAGGCTAGGAAGTAGGCCAGTCATCTAGTAATTAGAAGATTGATGGTTCAATCCCCAGCCCAGAAAAGCCTGTCAAAGTGTTCTTGAGGAAAACACCAAACCCCTAACTGCTCAACGCCTCCAATGGAATGTCCATCCATCCAGGGCGTTCCCCTGCCTTTCGCCAACCGATGAACTCCATGATAAACTCCAGCATGACTCCAAGGCCTGACTTCGGATAAGCAGTTGACAATGGATGGAAATCAGAATACGAATTATTGTCAGTTTTCACATCCCAGGAATTTGATTTTGGGTAATAATGTCAATAAATGTATATGCGGTGGTAAGATGATCGAGCAATGCAACAAAACAAAACAAGAACTTAATATTGGCCTATCACAATAGTCCACTTACTAGTAATCACATGAAAGGAAAAGGCACTACTGATCCATAAGTAAAGCTCATGTAGCACAGTTTCACAGCTGACTGAAAGATAACAAATATGGCTGTGATGCCCTTCACATGTCCCACTGTCGCAGATTTCGCCTTTGAAACTGGCATCTGCAGAGCTAAGCCTCATGCTGTGGTGGATCATTTGTTATCATTTCTGGAGCTACATTGGACATATCGAACGGTACCTCAGGACTGTGGGAGGGATGGCTATCAGTCACTGATAGACTTGAAAGGTAAGCAAAGGACTGGAGTTGGTATCTTATTTATCTATTTATTTTACATCTTTCACTATTCCTAAGGGATGGTTATTTTCCCCAAGGAATGCAGCTTTTTACATTAATGTCACTATTCAATGCACTGCACCAGATTATAGCTTCGAGGTAATTGACATCTGCAGTCTCTGCACGTCCTTTTTGATGGTGGGAGGAAACCAAAGTACCTGGAGGACACCCAGGCAAACACGGGGAGAACATGCAAACTCCACACAGACAGAACCTGGTATAGGATTCAAACCGAGGCCTTTTTGCCGTGAGGAAACGGTGCTAACTGTTGCGCCACCATGCCATGTTTGTCTCATTATGTCTAACAGCGGCTTGGACCAGGGCAGTCTTAAAAACACTTCGTGATAGATGATGAAAGAAGTGTTATTGCCTGAAACTAATTGGCTGCATAGAGAAAGGCAATTGGATTGAAATGTGAAACACCTCCCCTCTTGTTGAAATGTAATTACAAACTCGTGTAGTCGACAGCGGTCATGATGCTCCCAGAGCATTGCTGAACCCAAACATGTTCAGTAGGCTGGAGGATAAACACTCAGTCTCACGCTAAGTGAAGGAAATGCTATTAAGCTCCCCCATCTACACATCATGCGATAAACATCATTAGATGGAAACCGTACCGCCTAATCTGTTCTGATGTGCCTGTGATGTCACAGTTGTGCTCCTCTAAGAGAAAAAGGTGATTCCACCCGGTTCGGAAAACATGTTGTTTAATCATGTCATGTTGTTTACTGCAGCCACACTTTGATAATGACACAAAAGATATTTTAAGCATGAACCAGAGCAGTGGGTTAGCACAGCACATCACAGATCAGTACAGCTTAAAGGCTGTTTGGAAAGACAATGTGCTCCCGTGTCAGTAATGCTTTTGGCAGTTACTTGAAGAAAGCTAAAACCAGGATTAAACACCGTGTATGCTTATTCGTTTTAATGTGGGATCACAGGCACAATATAAAATGAAGGCGTAATTCTTTTTCTTGTGAAAAATGTCTTGGAATATTTTATCACATCAATGCACAAATCTCAAAATTGCATGGGCACATATAAAATGGCATGTGTTAACTTAAAGTTGTGTGTTAAAAAGCCTTTTTGAGTTTGTCAAACAAAGACTTTTCTTCAAGCTTAGTCACGTCAAGCAAACATTAGCCTCAATGTAACTCTGTCTACTGGGGATATCCTGAGTAGATTCTAGTTTAATGCAATTCCTGAAATATCACTCAATATATTCACATACATTTAACTAGCCCTTATATTCACATTAGAGATATATTTACTAAACCTTCCCAGCCCATAATGCCACTCACAAAACAATCAAATCATGTAAATAAGATATCTGGTGTAAAACTTTCAATTCAAATCGTATACTTGCAACCTATGTTGGATCCAACACTTTAAATATATATATATATATATAAAGCCTTAAAAGGCATGATGTCGTATAAAGAGTAATATGATAACAGTGTGTCATGTGAGGAACGAACCTCTATTGTGCTCCACATCCAAGTCACGATCAAGAATGTCCTGTTCTGCTCCTTTGTTGGATGTCTGTCAGTCACCCATGGGGAAATCCTGAGATGGTGGCAACAAAACAGAGAAGTCAGTTAGAATCAAACAGAGCAGCACACAGCAAAATGAGCTCCCCAGAGGACTAAACAACCTTTTCACACTTTTCCAAAGCAGTCAGCAAAACTAAACTGAATATTTAGATTTAATATGCACTTGCACCTGGATAACTGCAAAAATCAATACATTAAAAAAACATACACACACATAGACATTGAACATTAAAGGCCCACATGGCATTTCTCCCTCAAACATCAATTACGTTGTACACCAATAAACGGTAGCCCATAGCTAGCATAGCTACATCCGTTAAATATTAACGTCACCTGAACATGCAACATATTGCCCAATTTTTACCTAAACTGTATGATGGTGTTACACAACGAAATAGCATCTAAACACGACTTCCTGACTGATTCACGTTAAATTGTATTCCATTTCTTTCAAACATACATTTAGGAAGCGACCGCATGGCTAGAGTTAGCATGCTAAAATGCAAGGTGGTTGAGTAGCTTACCAGTATAGCGTAAAATGAAAAACAAACTCTTCTTCAAAATGTTTGAGCTTCTAGTCACAAACTTCAACTCTTTAGTGAATTGTTCCACGTACTGAACAGTTGAAAAATCTATCATTTAAATCAATCTTAATCCGTTATCGTCAACTATCGATAGATAGTTTGTCAGAGGAAGTCTTGCGTTCATGTGGGCGTGTCTTAGGGCATTTATTATGCGTGTGTGTCTTAGGGAGTGTCCACCAATGCCCACTGTCATTAATTGCTGAGTGCAACATTAAGGGACCGTTTACAATCAATATGAAAAGTTACGAGTTACACAAGCCCTGGGATCTATCTTCATAATCATAAAGGTCATGGTGTTTTAACATAGCTTTGGATCATTTTTGCCTTCAGTATTCAGTCTGAGATGCCCACTCACCTTGTGAATATCAACGAATCACATTTTCAGAGAAATATCTTCCAATCGATTTTTTTTTCACCTAATGGAAAAACAGCACCAAGTCAAAGAGAAACGCACACCTATCCACCCACATGTTAAACAGCTGGGCTTATTCAAAACGTTTTATTACCATTAGTGTAGAATTTGATGGCTGTGTTAGCTCAGCGGGTCCTGCATGCACCTTAGAAGCTCAGGACCTAAGGCAGAGGGTCGGAACCCACTGTGGGCATCAGGAGGGACATCCTGCCTTGACCCCATCTTTAAGACTGGGATACTAGCGACGATGCTCTGTGGTAGCTTTAGCTGGATGAATTGTCATGCCCGCTCCAGCATCCTGCCAGATATCGTTGAAGCGTTAAGTCAAGGTCAGGTGAGAGTCAGTGGATGAGAGCTTTCATATAGCTTTCACAGACCGTCAGTGCTCGGTGGGGAGTCAGGGGGGAGATGAGGGGTGGTGGCAGAGGGTCCTGTTGGTTGTGTCTGAGATGGAGCGAGTGAGGAGTGTGGGAGGAGCCTGATCAAACCTGCGGTATAATACAGTCAAGCTGACAGGTTGAAAGTTCCCTACTGTCCTGTAGATCAGACATGTGTGGTGGGGGGAGCCACGGGGGCTTGAGCCCCTGCCCCTTTGCCCTGAATACCTCAAGTGACCATTTGAGTGACCATTTAAATTTTCCATATGGAATGGAATTATACGTGAAGATTTACAAATTAAGGTGTTTGATAATAATTTTCCTTGATTAAAGGTCACTGTTTTTCAATATATAGATATATTTTACATATATTTCCAATGTGCCCGTTTTCTTTATTTTGAGCCCCTGCCCCTCAAAACGGTGGTGATGATTTCCTGCAGGCCTCAGAACCATTTCCTCTGATCCTGCTAGAGGCCGGCACAGCTCAGTGGGCACGGCGGTCATCTGGTGATCAGAAGGTTGCAGGTTTGAACCTCGGAGGAAGACACTGCTCCTTGAACGCCACATGGTCACTGCTCCAACACATCACGACGAGTCAAATGCAGAGAATTCATTGTAAATTTCACCTTGCGGGACGGATAAAGGAACAATTATTGTTTCTTTGGTTTTCAGTGCTCTAATGTCCTTTGTCAGTGTGTCCCTGGCCTGATCATACAGAACTCTTTCTCCACCCCTGTGGGCCTCCTCCTTGCCCTGACGAAGCTGCTCGAGTTTTGCGGTGAACCAGGGCTTATTGTTTATTGAGGGTGCAGCCAGCTCTGGTGGGCCACACAGAAGCTGGTGTAAGACATCATAGTGTCAGTAAGTCTGTCCAGGTCTGTAGATGCAGCCTACACACACTTGCAGATCTTATTTTCTGCCTGCAGGTTAGGGAAAGGTCAACTAGACAGTGATCAGAGATCCCCGAAGCTCCACAGGTACTGAGCAACAGGGATCCTTTAATAGCGTGTAGCAGTGATATCCAGTGTGCGTTTTTCCCTGGTGCCATCTGCATTTTAACGTGTTTGTGACTGAGGTTTGCTCTGTTCGAATCCCCACGGATGATGAGGAGGGAGTCTGGATGTCCCTGCTCCATGTTGATCATCTGCTCAGCCAGGTATTGAGCCAACGACTCGTCCAACGGGCCTGGGGTGGAATATAGACACCAGTCAGAATACGTTATGGAAAATCCCACAGCAAATAAAATGGTTTACAGTCAGTGAACACGGTCTCTGAGTGAGGGCTGCGGGATTTCCTCAACACTGTCAAATCTGTGCACC
>OMLC01035977.1:0-15921 GCA_900302585.1 Regalecus glesne
TAGATGTATATATGTTTTTGCTCACCTGACAGCTGATGATTGTGTGAGGCGTGAAACAGGCTTGTACTGTCCAAAATTAAAAGAAATCACTTGGATTACTGTATTTATATATATATATACAGACACACTTGAGCATAGATTATCCGAATGTGAAAACAGAATGTTAGTCATTTTTAAGGTAGAATGGTAGTTATCTCTCCTTGAGTATATATATTTTTCTTTAGAGAGCTTTAACGAAGAGGAAGGGGGTAAAGAAAGGGAAGAAAACTGTAATTTAGCCCAAATGCAGCAAGCTGTATACATCGTTATAGAAGCCATGAGACATGGCAAGTAATATAATGCCCACTAAGAGCATACCTATGAAAAATAAACTGAGATACAGTTATATACCCAGTATAGATTACAGTATGTACACCTGGCCGCTTATCAAGGATGGGCTTATAAATGAGATCATAAGCTATTTTTATTCATGTCATGTCATGGTCAACTGTTATCAAAAGTCAGGTCATGGATTTTTATCTGTTCTTTGATTTCATTATATAATTTGCAGGAGGGTTCTTTTTTGGCCCAATGCAGAGGACAGAGTAGTAACAAAGAAAAGGCTGCTGGAGGGACCTGAATGCCATTCAAAGTGTATCATTTGATTGGTGGTCCTTATCTGTGACCTTTTCTGAAGGCCCATGCTCTGAGATTGTATCTGTTTCATGAAAAAGGTACAAGAGGGCAGTTTAATTTTGAACTGAAATTGCCTTGGTATTGTCTTACCTCGGCAGTACATAACCTAGCCCCAGGTGGTCTGTGAGAAGATTTTCTTAATAGCTATGGCCAATTAACAGGAATAATTTATTCAATTAACTGCCATTGCAGAAACTGTCAAATAATGTGAAATCGAGAACCTATGATGTTACAAACTACACAGCACTAACCACGGCATCACCAAGTTGACCCCACATTCGGAGAGGTTGTCCAAGCACTTATGAATATCTTGTTTAGATGTGTGCTGTCAAAATTTAGGTCAAATACTGGTCTAGAACTCATAGCCATACCAACTTCAGAGCAGAGTCCTGACCACTGGAACACCAAGTCACTTCCACATTTTGACTGGTTCTCCAAGCATTCATGAAAACCTCCTTTGGATATTTGCTTCCAAAACACAACAGAATATCATCAGTTGGGTTTGAACCCTGAAAGCACAATGGAGGATTAATTACTGCACCACTAAATCTTAAGAAATAAAGATAATGAATCAAAGTGATAAATTAATAGATTAGCTGAGGTGGTACTTCATGTTGAACAAAATATGACTGGTGGTACACTAACCAAAATTGGTTGAGGACTACTTTCTTGCTCTATGGATGGGTTGTAAAGTCAGAGAGTAGCGCCATTTCTCTTGGGTAATATTTTTGGGGGCAATTTTTCATTTTGCTATTACTTTCTCTGCAACTTTCTAGGTCTCTGCCCTTGATTATTTTGTACCTTTATAACAGAATTTCATTTCACCAGAGAATTTATAGCAGCTTCAAACTAATTTGAGTTCTCTAAGAAATCGGTCGAACTGCATAAACTCACTCATTTCAGAAAGCTGCTTTTGCTTTTGATTTAAAAAAGTAAATAAATAGCCTTTAATCATTTCAATTTGACCAGGCCTCAATTAATGATTATTTTTTGTCTTGAATTGGTTTTTTGAGGAGATGAGAATTTTACCAAGCTCCCAGCAGATTCATATGCACGTAATTTTCCAGTGTTTTTATACAGTATTTAACATGGTCATTTGATTTTCCATAGACATTTTAGGGGGTTAGGCGTTTCCTTGTTTCCTCATACAGTCCATAAGCTTATAGGATAAGATACAGGGGGCATGTGTACAAACATGTGAATAAGGTGGAGGGGGGGGTAAACAAGGAAATTGGGATGAAAGCCTGAAGATGTTGAGGGATTTTCTAGAAGTGATTGGTTCTTTGTAGTCTCAGGTTTTATAATCCCGTCCTGTGATGCTCTAATCGTCTCCCTCCCTTTGTATAAAGTAAAAACCCTCATTACACAGGCCAAAGCTGACAACTTATAAAAATGGAAATGAAGAACTGAGAAGAGCCCTTTATTAAATACCTCCCTCTCTGTGCAGACCCTGTCAGGCCAATGGCACCCACACGATTACTACGATAGTCTCACAATGTGTGTGGCCTGAAGAAGAAGCTCATTGAGAAACGTTGATGGTCTTTTGAGACGTTGAACCAAACAATGACAGTGCTGCAGATCCTTATCCGAGCGTTATGTCAAATGGTAGTTTTTGTAGCGAAATTAAATGGGGGATTTAAGCTGTGATTGGTCCATTCATGCCTTGTAGAACACTAGTGGAGTCTCACACTGCTGATACACCCTCCATGTGCCTAGTTTCAAAATGCTACTTGGATTTGTTTCCATTTCTTCCCTTCTTTAAAGTGTCTTTGTAAAAGACCTGTTCCTGATCTAAATGAGCCATGGGAAGCTTCACACTATCAAGGTTAGAAGACCTTGCTCAAGGGAAAGACTGGTTCATTTCCATAATGTTTCATCTCAGAGCACATAGCATAGATTGTCAAGTGTTAAATCTCAAACCCAGTGGCTATAAATGCAGATGGCCACATATTATATTATATAGACATCATAATCTTCCTTCTTAGTTAAAAGATTCAACTGGCGTTACATAATTCAAGGTCATGAGCCGGGTCTCTGGAAACCCCTGGCGTGTCTTTCTGGTGGTCAACATTCTATTGATTGTGAAACTAGAATCGAGATACACTGGAAAAAAAAGCAGTTTTCACTGCTTCATGGCTAATGAACTGAATCCACTATTCATTAGAAATCAGATTTTAAAAAGCTTATCATTAAAGCTCCTTGATGCTGAAAAGACTGACCCCCAACAACAGGATAGGGGGGGGTTAACCAAATCCGTGCAAAAAGATTAATTCATCCTCAACTTAAAAACACTGTTTGATGTTGAAGCTAATCTCTGACCAAACATCTGAATCTTCAGATCTGAATTCCAGAAACAAACAGAACACCAGATGGATTATTATATCTCATTGGCCGCATAGCAGAAATATGTCTTTTGATTGTTCAAACGTCTTTACTGCATGGAGCCATAGACATGCGGTTTTTTCCACCACCATTTCAACAGTTATTTCTGTTTGTCCAGCATTAATTTCCCCTGGGAGTCACTGAGACTCTGCCAGGACTTGAACGTTGGATGTAAACAAAGGATAGCAAGTGTTGAATTATCAAGCTAACGTATGTCAGGCAAATGATGCAACCTGTTGAAAATTGGAGGAAGAGGCTTCATGGAGGTTGACACCTGGAGTGGAGCAATGATTGCCTACATTAACACTTGACATTAGAGATCACGCTTCTGGAACTGACTAGGCAGCTGTGGGTTCGAACCCACCACGGGATCTCAGGAAAGGCATCTGGTCTTAATCCCTGGTGTGCCATCTAAGTCCGTGTCCACCCTCACAGTGTGGAGATTAATAATGAGGCATAAAAACGGACCTCTAACTCTAATTCTCCCCCAGTCAAATAACACTGAGATTAAGGTGTTGACATAGTTTATGTCTTGAACACTCTATTTTCATAATCACAGTAATGAATATTGGTATGCACTTATTGGTATGCATGTGAACGTCTCAGCGCTGATTAAAACTCAGTTATTAAGGAATTGATTTTAGTGAGCAGAACGGTGCGTCCCCACTAGCATAATTCAAGGCAATTTCTTTTAATGCCACCCTATCTCGGTTCAATTGACCCCCACAGTGATTGGTGTCCCCACATATTTAAGCAAACCACGGAAGACGTCGCTTACGGTTATGATGCCACTGCTTACATGGAGGGGCTTTGTTTGTGGAAAACCTCAAATCACGGAGTTGAGTGTCTAAAAACTGCCTTGGTTTACCTCCCAGAGCCATGTCTTCCCCTCTGGCGAAGCTTTACACAACCGTTAGTAGACCAGCCTTCTGAGGTAGGGTGGGCTTTTAAAGGAGAGCAGAGATCATGTGTATTCCAATTTGAGTTATTTGGAGACTGCTAGAGAATGACGGGGCAGCTTTGAGACCCTCTCACCCTCTTTTGACTGCTATCTATTTCCTTCCATCACTGAGAAGTGTAATGATTGGCAGTTGTGACTGCTGACATTCAGTGTGATTTAGCAGAGCTTCAGGAGGAACTTATATACAAGTAAGACTTTTTTTTGAAGGCCCAGACTTAGCCAGGATGCTTCTTTTTCTGGTACAATGCTTTTGTAACATTTCTTTTAGAGGCTAAGAGGAATATAGTCTGAATCAGTAAGTCAACTGTGTTGCTAGGATGCATGTGTGTTTGTGGTGATGTGGAAAATATCATAACCAACATGGAATTTTACAAGATATCAAGACATACCCTGAGATGGAACGGCGACCTGTCCAGGGTGTTTCTCTACCTTCCGCCCAATGAGCACTGGGATAGGCTCCAGTAGTTCTGCGACCCATCTTAGGATAAGCAGCTGATGGATGGATGGATCAATACATATATTATAATATCTGCTTACATACACAAAACTACCATTTTAAGAATCCAACAAGGGTCCAATCATACAGATCAAGCCAAAACCAGCTTTCAAAGAACACTTCCAATAACATTTAGACCTGGTTTTGTCAAGGACTTAGGTAATAGATTCTCATTATCATTAATTTAAAGAACGTGTCACGACCAGGCATCTAAATTTAATCTCAATACAATACCATTAAAAAAAACAGATGGCAAACAATTATTTTGAATTATTGCCAAGCTGTGTGTGTTTGTAGTGTGTGTGTGTGTGTGTGTGTGTGTGTGTGTAGGGCAGGAGGACTGTGCTACACCCTCAGCTCTCTACACTTGGTTCCTCTTCGTTTCTTTCTCAGTGTGAGGGGTTCTTCCTTCCCATTTGGCAGTTCTTTAAATTGTTTCTGTCAGGCTCGATAAACGAGCCCCTGGGTTTGTCCATCTCAGCTCTCTCTCTCACCCACACGGGCACACACACACACAGAAAACATTTTCCTCGCCCTCTTTGAATGTGCCTTCATCAAGCAGATTACACATCTCTTAGTCTCTATATTCCTAATCCATTTTTATCCTCTTTCAATATTTGGCTTCTCTGCAAAAATATCAAACGCCTCACCTTAACAGAGCGAAGAGGGTAGATTTTTATTGATGTCTTGCAGCTGATGTGGAAGGAGGGGAAAAAAGCCTGGATACATCTCGAGGTCCGTAGCTGGAGGTTAAAGTCACAGACAGGAATAGACACACATTAGCCACGTATAACAATCCATAGGAGCCTGGAGATGGAAAGGGTTGAGAAGTTGATTAAATTTGCAGTGTCTATATACTGAGTGTGTGGGTGAAAATTTTCACCTTCAAACATGACATGCAACCTTTCTCCCCTCAAATAGGAGGCAATCAAGGCTGAAGAAAAACAATTCGCAGCCAAAAGGGAAGTACTCTTAAAATAGATCTGACACCTCGGAGAGGGAGAGTGGCGATCCACAGTGAAGGAGAGAGAAAATGAAAGCAACAGAGGCAGAATGGAAATGGAGACAGACTAGATTACAGCCTTCTCATTGCTCTACTCAAAAGCCTCCATCGTTTTCAAGCGAAACTGATTTTCCTTGAATGAGGATTTCATCTTTCTTCATGCTTTGTTGGCATAAGCCACTGTGCACACAGAATCAGTTAGCTTGGATGTGACAGTGCAGTAGAAATTACTATTCTTTTTTCTTCTTTTTTTCCATTTAGCTTTGGGACTGTCTGATGTCATTTGAGGGAAGGTGTTATTTAGCCAGATTAGTTTTTTTGCCCCATTGATTTCACATGAAGAGACGAGGCAACATCACTGTTGTTTGTTGAAACATTTCACTTCGATCCCAAGTCCACCCATTGTCAACCAGTAACTGGAGCCCATCTCAGTGCTCATTGGGCAAAAGGTGGGGACAAACCCTGTACAGGTCACTAGTCCATCACAGGGCAGAACGGGTAAGGGAACAGTGTTTTGCTCAAGGACACTTAAACATTTTTCTATGCAGGTGCGGGGGATCAAACCAGCAATCTTCTGATCATCAGACAACCACTCTACCCATTGAGTCATGCTGCCCCCTCCCTCCCAACTGACTTATCCAGAGTAACAAACAAATAATGAATACTGAAGCCATAGAAGCAGGAGCAGGGCCTTCGTATTTTCATTAAGTCTGACACAGAGTGAGTAAATTTCAACACGAGTCTAGAAGAAGCAATAGACACATTCCTAAGTTTACATCTGATAATCATCCTACACTCTGTAGACACAAGCCCACCTCTTTTACTAGCTGCTGTTTACATCTTATCATCAATTATCAATGTGCAATATTGTCATGTTTGGGCTGCAGGATGGATGGATGGATGGAGTGAGTGAGCAATGCAGGGGAATTGAGACGAGCTTCAAGTTGCACTGCAATGTGCAACAGTCAGACAGTGCAATAGGTAATGAATCACTTATATCTGGATGCTCTAAACAACATTTCACAAAAAGACAAAGTAAAGATTAGAGATGAAAAAGGTGAAATTATAAGATATAGTAAAATACGATCATATAGGTAAATTATAAAGGCAAACAATATATAGAGAAGTTCCTTTTACGTGTCACAAATAGTCACCACATGGGGGGTGGGGGGGTGGACACGGACTTAGATAGATCTTAAGGGATTAAGGCCAGATGCCCTTCCTGACCTCCCGCGGAGGGTTCAGACTCACGACCTCCGGTTTCATCAGTCCCAAATGTGCACACACTACCACTGAGCTATCGCAGCACCCTGGCAGGCAAACAAAAACAGAATGTTCTTAAAAGACAGTTATAGGTTCACAAAGCATTTGCCAATATGCAATCATCCCCTAGGTACCAAGGCATCAATAATAGTATAATGGTGATGGAGATGCAGATGGGTACTAAAAAAGTATAAAAAATGGACAATAATAAAACATAGAGGCCATTGCTGTATTGTAACAATTGATGAGAGAGTAAAAAACCCTGAGGTATTCAGGGTTGGTTTGGGTCTACCACTATTCATACCATCTACATTTCAACTGGGACTGTTGACGCAACACTGTTCGGTTTTCCGGTGGACTGGGGTAAAAATAGAAGTCATATCCATAGGAGCAAATAGAAAGCCAGAGCAAAGATTCAGTCTGACAACATCTGCATGCAAAGGATGAATCAATGGTCTGCTCCGTTTAACCACTGAGCAGTTACTCTTCTACATGTTATGACGCTATCTCTTGTCTCCTCACATTGAATCAATGCACGCAGCATGTTCACCAGTACCAAGTTTAAAGGCATCCTTGCTTAGACAAACAGGTCAGCCATTGCATTAACGACTACCAGGAGCCAGTGGGTCTCATCAGCATTGGTCATAGGGAGTAAATCTTTCATTAAGCTGCCATTTCTTGCAGAGGTGGCATATTAACACTTGTTCTCAAGGTGCCTCAGAGCTTGGCACAATACCTTTCTGCTCCGCAGAGGAAGTGCTAGCATGATAGTGAGCAGTCAAGGGCACTTTGTTTGGTGAGTCTGAATTTGAAGAGATGAAAGTGCTGCGGCTTGTTGTCTGTGGACTCGATAAACAGCACAGGCACTGTGATCTGCCGTTTCTCCCCCCTCTCCTCACACACAGGCTCACACACATAAGATGGGAATACAAGGACACCATTATCAATTTCCCAGCCTCTCTTTTTGTCTTCCCTACCTCAGGGGCACGCACGCACACGCGCACACGCACGCACACAGGGAGACAAAGAGCGTTTGCCCCCAGGTGTGGTGATGCTGGGAGAGGGAGTGGTCCCTCCCCGCTAGAGCTCGCCATACTAAGTGTAATTGCGCAGGTGGGTACAAGCTAATAATGGTCTTACAGAGTCAAATTATTGTCGTTTTGCCTGCAGAGATCATTCGCTATTGCAATTCATTCTGTTTTATCTCGAGGGTCACGTCCTGTATTTCCTGCCATCTCTGTCTGAGACGGTTCCCTGTGCGCCCTTCTCCACCTCCTCTGACTGTTAGACGGAGGCTGAGGTATGGAGCAGAAAAAGGAGCAGATATTGCAGAACTGAATAAGTGATTATTACAGCCCTTAAAGGTTTGTCGTCTCCTTTCATGCTGTCACACTGACTCCTTTATCTGCCTGTCAGCCTTCTGCTGGTACTACTATACTAAATAGTTCATGCTCATTAACTGAGCTGAAGACACATTGCCTTTAAATCATTCTTTTAAATGAGTTCACAAACTCATAAAGCACCTCCGTGGTGGTTTGGTATTATTTTACTATGACTAGTGGTTAGGGGCGATGATTGCATCATTTTCCGTGAACACCCATGATGCCTCTTCTGAATCAAAAAGTGTATCTTGCTGCAAAACAAGGTTAGCTCTGACTTTACGTCTACCAAATGCTGGCTCCTCTGTGTTCACTAAAGCCTGTATCTGGCTGACTCTGATCTCCTCCAATCAGATGACTTGCATAAGGTGGCAGAAATATCCACTGTAGATGGTATCAGAGCTGGTGATGATTCCAATGCTTGGTTTTCAGGTTTATTTCACCTGTGAGAAAGACAGGAGTAAAAGAGGCTTTCCTATCACTGGTGGTGTTTTTAAATTTAGACTGATCAATTCAGAGACAACGTAGCTGTTAGCCTCCACTCGGTCTTTATAATCTGGAGCAGATGAGCATCTTGTGAACCATTAAGTTAAGAATACAGTAGTTACATGGCAGAGGGGGCAAA
The DNA here is from genome assembly GCA_900302585.1 of Regalecus glesne. NCBI lineage: Eukaryota > Metazoa > Chordata > Actinopteri > Lampriformes > Regalecidae > Regalecus > Regalecus glesne. Next base: position 8,785 of record OMLC01035977.1, read on the forward strand.
GCCACGTCCAGAAAAGTCCATCCATCGTCAACCACGTATCCAAAGCCGGATCACAGGGGAACTGGAGCCCATCTCAGCACCCATTGGGCATAACGCAAGGAAACAACCCTGGACAGGTCACCAGTCCATCACAGGGAAGAGCAGTTAGGGGAACAGTGTCTTGTTCAAGGACAGTTTGACACACTTCTCTGCAGGTACTGGGATTCAACATGCAACCTTGTAGTCACCAGAGGACCTACCCACTGAGCCATGCCACCCCAGAACATCACATTTGATCCACCCAAACACCAAACCAGCTGATGTCATTCACTAGTTGCTGCTGTCTAACTGAAGATGGGTTTTGATTGAAATAAACTGTTATAGTAAGTGGGTGGTGCAAATGCCTCTCTAGGAATTTCATCTTCTGGACATGGTTTTGTCTCCTCTCATACAGCATTGTGTGATGTTATAATCTCATTCAGTCACTGGTAATCAAAGATAGATAGACTAGAATGGGATTATTCTCATGCTGCCCAGTCCTGATTTGATTTCTGAATCCGTGTCTGTGTGAAACGGGTCCCTTTGTTGTAACTCATCCTACTAATGCACTGTGAAGTTGAGGGCAAAATCTTCAGATGTTCTCCCAGGTATAAATGGGGAGACACTTTTGATTTCCAGTGGAGTGAATTGAATCAGAGGCACTGACTTGTAAGTGTGAGACTGGAGAAGACCAAGGGGGCCTACAGACCTACTCTTATCAAACACAGCCAAGGTCAAGAGTCTAATGAGAGTGAGAACCCATTAGAGAAATTAGATGGGACTACCTTGTTTCTGGGGCATGGAGAGCCATGGGAGAGACATGGAGAGGAGCAAGACGACAACTACCACAAGAGCTGGACGGTACTTCGCCCAAAGAGCTGCCAGTTTCACTCCATACCGTCCCTCTCTCAGTCTCTGTCTGCCTCTCTCTTCCTCCCCTCCATGCTCTCCGCTTCTTTCCAGCCAAACCCTAAATGAGGACTTGGAAGCAACCACACAATGTTACAATAGTGACACTTGGTGGCAGAGATGGTCTCCGACACCAACATAGCTGCAGGCCTTCTGCATAAACAGAGGTGTGGCCCTCCAACGGAGATTGCAGTGATTTGGTATTTCATTTGCACACTTATCACTACTTAGTCTCGTGCCAAGCAAGGCAATATGGATATCTGCAGTTTCCTTTCAAAATGCAAGAAAGATCCCTCTCAATACTTGTAAATATGAAAATCCCTCTCTTGACATCCTAAAAATGCAAGGATGGAAAATTTGAGTTCAATCTAAATGGCAAATGGACTTGTGCTTATATTGTGCCTTCCTAGTCTAACGACCACTCAAAGGGATTTACAAGAAATGCCTCACATTTACCGAGCTACGTGGCAGGATACGAACCCGCAACGTAATAATGATCCAAAATCTTTAACTTAATTTAATCAGCGTTGCTCCCCCAATAGACCAAATTCAATACATAAACAACTGGATCACATAACATTTAATTAACTCTGAGGGCATTTTTTTCTGTTCTTACCTTATAGTGTTCCTATTGCCCCCTTGTTTAAATCGCTGTTATATATTATGCCTTAGATTTGATGCCTCTCTTACTGTACTTTCCACTTTGCTGCTGCACAGTGTAATTTCCCCGTGGGACTAATAAAAGAATATCATACCTTCAACAGATTCATTTCCAGTGAAAGACTTTTGAAGCTTTACACCGAAACTGAAATGTACATTACAGAACTATTGTCGCGTTTAAACTTTGGAACCCTCCAAATTTAATCTGAACATGTTTGGTGATGTGAAATATTAAAAGGTAGCAGAAGCACCTTTGTCTACTATTTTGCCCAAAAGAGACAGGAGTAAGCCTAAAATATCCTTAGGCAGAATAATGTTATCCTGAAGCTAAAAAAATGCTCTGATTTTTAGTTTTATTTTGTCTTGCCCAGGTAAGTAGAATATATGGCCAAAAGTATGCGGACACACCTTTTGATGAGTGAATTCCAGCCAAATCCATTTCTAGTAGATGCATATAATCAATCTCCAGACAAAGCCTGGCAGAAGAATGGGTCATACTGAAGAGTTTGTGACTTGCATTACGTCACCATCATCAAGATGCCACCCTCGCAACAACTTAGTTGGTCAAATTCCTGCCTTGCTAGATCTGCCCTGTTCAACTTTAAGTCAATTATTGCAAAGTGGAAAGGTTTGGGAGCAACAAACCACTCAACTGTTAAGTGGTAGGATGCACATGACCACAGAATGGGATCGCCAAGTGCTGGAGCGTGTAAAACTCATCAATCCTCAATTGCAAAACTCACAACTAAGTTCCAAACTGCCTCTAGAATGAACATCACCACAAGAAGTGTTTGTTTAGAATTTCATGAAATTGATTTCCATGGCTGAACAGCCACACATAGGCCCAGGATCACCATGCGTAAGGCCAAGCTTCAGCCGGAGTGGTGTGAAGCACATGGCCATTGGACTCTGGAGCAGTGGAAACACATTCTCTTGAGTGATGAACCACACTGTACTATCTGGGAGTCTAACAGACCAATCTGGGTTTGCCAAATACCAGGGAACCGTACCTTCCTGAAATGGTGGAGAAGGAATAATGGTCTGGGGCTGCTTTTCACAGTTTTGGCTAGGCCCCTTAGTTCCAGTGAAGGGAAATCACTATGTTTGGAGAGAATTGTGCGTTTCCAACTTTGTGGCAACAATTTAAGGGAGGGCCTTGCCTGTTTAAGCATGACAATGCCAGTGTGCACAGAGCAAGGTCCAAAATGACATAGTTTGCAGAGTTTATTCAGTGTGGAAGAACTTGACTGGCCTGTACTGAGCCCTTACTGCAACCCCCATGTAGCACCGTTGGGGTGAATTGGAATACCAACAATGAGTCAGGCCTTCTCCTCAGCATCAGTGCCTGACCTCATTAATGCTCTTGTGGTTGAATAGGAGCGAATATCCATGCAAGTTAGAAAATCTAGAGGAAAGCCTTCCCACAAGTGTGGAGGCTGTTATAGGAGCCAAGAGGGAACCAAGTCCACAAGAACATCCATGGTTTAGGAGTGACATATTCAACAAGGACATATGGGTGTTGGGTACCCACATACTTTTAACCATGTAACACGTGATTCAAGTGATGATTCAGGAAATGGCAAGAATGGGCGCCCGCTTAGATAATTACTTGCACAAGAAACTAGATTGTCCTTTGGAATTGATCCAAGAAGACTGATGCCTTACATAAGAATGCAAGAAATTTCCCAGTTTGTTATTTTGCCTTGGTAGCTCAGGGGTGGAGCACATGCTTTGGGAACTAATGAGCCAGAGGCTGGGGGAGGGCATCAGGAAGGCATCTAGCTTTAATTCCCCATGTATGCCTTGAGATGGAATGGTGACCTGTCCAGGGTGTTTCCCTGCCTTTCGCCCAAAGAGTGCAAAGATTGGCTCCAACATGGCCCCACAACCTGATTTTGGATAAACGGATGACAGTGGATGGATGTTTTTCTGCATTTTGCTCTCATTGAGGATGGTCATTCTGTCGTCAAAGGGCGTCTGTGAGTAATCAATCAAATTAGTTGTTTGTGGGATGACGGTCTGAAACAAGGGACACATCCTGTCTGAGTAGTTAGTGAGAAAGGTTAGCTCTGTCATAGGCATCAGCTGGCCTCACGAGGAGTCGTGGTTAAGACATCTATCCACCTACGGTTACATGCAATATCCTCTGACATGTCCATGTCAGCTTGGCAGAGTGCTTTCAGTCACCAGGTCTGTCAGCCTAGGCTTGCTGAGAGGGATCTCTGGAACTTCTGCAGTGCCCCCTTTTTTTCCCAACAGCAATGACAGATGCCATTTCTCTTCCTTTATCTACTTCCCACACAGTGTGTCATTTACTTGTTCCTCCAGTGGACAGCACACGGAGCCCATACCCACTAACAACTCCCTCGAACACAGACAGACATGTATTACTTTCTGCTGTACTAGCTCCATCACTTATCGTTTGTCTTTGGCCTTGTTACTGTAAGGCTCTCTGTAACAGACCTGCTTGTTAAATTTGCCTAATAAATAAATCTGACATGACTGCATCAGCGTCAGAATTAGCTGCAGCCTTCTGGGAGGTCGTTAGAATTGTTTTACTGTGGATCCATAACCCAGTGTTCTCCACCCTGACTCCCAACTACCCCACTAGCTGTCATGAGGGAGCTGAACACCCATCCACAGTTCAAGTGACGTATACACTTTTGATGTAATATAGAAAAACTCAAAATGGAAACTAGTGCATATGGCTAGCTGCTCCTCAACTTTTATCCCTCAGTGTACCATCTATCTATCTAGCTGTCTACCTGCCTGTCTGTCTGTCCATCTGTCTGTCTGTAAAGGACATGTCCAGATATATTAGACCTATGTCTTGGATTTTCATATCCTGTCGGTGCCTCTCAAATGATATCCCAGACCAGCTGGCATAGGAGCTTGTTCCACAAATGGCAAATGATAGAGACTAAATCAGAGTGTGTGACTGCACCAGTGGTGCACAGACAAAAGGGAGGCTTTCAGGCTTCACACGTAAGCCGGCATGTGGGAGAAAATGGCTCCGAGAACGATCTGCTTCTCCTGATCCTGACTGTCTCACCCCTGTTTCTTTCCTACCATAGTCTCATTCTTCGTCCACATTACACCAATAGTTAGACCACTATTGCCATTAATGTTACTACTACTATCCCTACCATAAGAGAGAGGTCAGTTTTTACATGTCATGACTTAGACGGAGCCCAGGGACTATAGCCATGTGCCCCACAGTGGCTTCAAACCCTCAACATCTGGCTCGTATGTTCCCAACCCGTGCACTCGACCACTGAACAACCACAGCCCCATGACAATAACGTCCATAACAATAAGAGTGCCACACAATAAGAGTGCCACAGAACATTCAAGTGAACAGGATAGAAACAGAATTGAAAATGGCTGTCAAGCAGATTAAGAATGTTTTGACCCTTCAAACATCACCTCTGATGTTGGAGTGTGTTCACTTTGCTGAGAACTCATTTATGTGCTCCTTTTTGCAAGGAGAGTGATATTTCACTGGGTTATTATTTGAGTACATACCTTCTCAAGAGCTTGTCAATAGTCAATATCAAAATCCAGCTGTCGGGGGACCTGCAGTCAGCACCACTTTGTCACCGCTTTGTGTTTGAAAGCCTTTAAAAAGAAGGAAGAAGACATTTGAGAAGGAAGCGTTGCTGCTCAATTGCCCAGCTAATGTTGAATGTTGGCAGTTTTCCTTAATTGCTTTGTGCATGGTCTTATACCACTTGTACCAAGTACCACCCCAAACTTTAGCTCATTAATATTATTATTGGTGTTTTTTCTTCATCAGATTGAAGTCTGCTGACAAAAAAACAATCATATTACTATCATATCTATCTTTGAGAGGTCTGTTTGACGTGTCAAGATTAGTCTCCATGTTGTGGGGGTGGACATGGATGGAGCCTGGGGGATTAAGGCTGCATACCTTTCTGATGCCTGACGGGAGGCTAAAACCCACAGCCTCTGGCTCGTCAGTTCACCAATACGCACGCTCTACCACTGAGCAACCGTCCATTATGTACCAGAGTATCTATGTTAATTATTTTGTTCTGTTAATGTTAATGAAAAATTGGACCATTAAAGGATTAGTTAAAGTTTTTCTTTTAAAAACACCAATTTATCTCTCCCCGTCTCTCCCCATACTCTTAGGGGTAGGACTGCATTACCAGCCATAATACTAAGTGGTCTTCTCGGTGTTGGAGAAATCTTGCTGAAAAGTGACTTTGCTGGCGGGAAATCTATGCACTCATCTTCATATGGTATTCAACAGCATTTACTACTGATTTATATACACACACACACACTCACACACACACATATATGTGTGTATATATATATATACACATACATACATACATAGATACTCTGCTTCAATGAAGCTCACCAAAGATAGGTATGAATCAGGTGGTAAGTAGTTTTCACATTCCTGGATTGTCTGCCAGTAACCCTTTCTACAAAGTTTCAGTGGTGGTTCAGAGACAAGTCCTATCCCCACTACATATTTATACAACTAGAGAGACCGAGAGGGACAATGTTCATATTCTGATTGTTTCAATTGAAAGTTTACATTTATGAGCATTTAAGTGACATTCTAGACTAAATCTACATACTTTTCTCATTTGCAAATGTCAAATGAAAACCAGGATGAAGGTGTCTATTAGGGCTGCGGTAGCTCAGTGGTAGAGTGAGCTTCAAGAGCTGATAAGCCAGAAGCTGCAGGTTCGAACCCACTGCATCGGGAAGGGCATGCGGCCTCACTCCCCCAAGCTCCACCCATGTCCATCCCCACAGCGCTGGGACTAATCATGACCCGTAAGACAGACCTTGCACTGAGATGCTCATTGTGCCCTGATGACAGACACTAACGTATAACCTCATCATGCTGAAATGAAGGTGTTGATGCTTAGAGAATAGTTTGAGCAGTGTTAAAGTAGAAGAGCTGATGAGGAAAGGCTGGAGATGGTTTTTTTAATGTCATTGTATGTCAAGGCACAGCAGAAACATCTGTGTCCAGATCATCTTTCCCCACAGCCAGCTGGCTTTAGAAAGTTAATGTAGTCACACTGCCTCTCTCCAGTTCATCGTCATTGGCCTTCTCCTCTCAGCAGCACTGGCCCTGTGCATGCTTTGGCAAGGACTCAGCCATCGTCCCACAATGTTACACTCCACAAATTAACATTTTATGTGATGGCAACACGGTGTGGGTGCTTGAGAGAGCTTGCCAGCACGGAAATGAAGCAAGCTGGCAGTGATAATGGAGCGCTCTCTCTCTCTCTCTCTCTCTCTCTCTCTCTCTCTCTCTCTCTCTCTCTCTCTCTCTGTCTCTCTCCCTCTCCCTGTCTCTCTATCTCTCTCTCTGTCTCTCTCTCTCTCTCTCTCTCTCGCTCTCTCTCTCTCTCTCTCTCTCTCTCTCTCTCTCTCTCTCTCTCTCTATCTCTGTCTCTCTCTTTCTGTCTGTCTGTCTGTCTATCTGTCTGTCTGTATGTCTGTCTGTCTCTCTCTCTCCGTCTGTCTGTCTGTCTCTCTCTCCCTCTGTCTATCTGT
>OMLC01035980.1:0-16201 GCA_900302585.1 Regalecus glesne
TTCCCCGTGACCCAACTTCGGATAAGCAGTTGACAATGGATGGATGGATAGATGTGCACAAAGTGAAGCTAAAACCAAAACTGGCAATTGGACAGTACATTTGATGTATTTGTACCAAAGCGATCGAGATGCAGGTCATGCTTATTTTTCCTGTTATCCATCATAGTTGTTGCTTTTAAGCTCTTTATTTTGATAAGAATGTTTTCATCAATTAATGATTAATAGCAGCACCAACCCCCAAAACATTCCTCACATGGGCCCTAGCTTTATGAGCTATTTCTCATTGATGCAGAGTTTTAATGGAGGATTCTGCAGGTGATCTATGACATTTTGATGATTTATCCCAATGCAAGAGTAAAATGTGATGACTGCCAGTAGAGGGTCAGAGCACCTTTTATGAGCTACCTGTCATTTGAAGTCACTGCAACCACTCCCAATTGCTTGAACAACCATAGCTGTTAAAAGGGGAGCCAGTGATTGTTGTTTCTCTTTAAATTTTATCCCCTTAGTCCCCCCCACCTGAACCCCCTGAGTGTCCTACTGCTGGGTCAGTCTCTCTGATCCCCTCTAGAACATCAACAGGAAGGAGGAAGTGGTAGCATGTGTCTCCTCCAAGTCACATGACCACTAGCCCTCACTAGTCCACACATCATGGTCTGGTGGGGAAAGCACAGTGCTTGGCCGTCAGAGGAGAATGAAGCAGAGTACTTTCCCTTCACTTAACCAAGAGGCCTGGACCACCCAGAGGGGGACACTAGTGAACCCACAATACTTTATCCAACCTAACCCCTATACCCATGTGAGGCTTAGCCAGTTATGACCCACTAACTATGGACCTCTGGCTGTGGTTGGAACGTTAGTATGATTTTCAACAGTCAGTCACTGCAGTGAAAGGAGCCAAGACATCAGACAACTGCTTGCCAAATGCAGATACCGTGGATGGACCAATGTGGAGAGTATCAATTACATCTTTGTAGTCATGAACAGGATAGGCTAATGATGCTTCAAATTTAAAAAGAAAATGATCTGACACAGCAGATGTGGTTGGTGAGATATTCAGATCAGAAACACCTATCCCTTCAGATAAAACCAAATCAAGGGTATTAACACTGCAATGGGTTGACTGTTGAACGAACAAACTGAGAGAATGCTGAAGTGTAAACAGATGCCAGAAATGCATCAATCTGGGGTGATTACAGTCTATTTGTGGATGAGGAAGATTGATTTAGAATAATAGCCTCAAAAGATTTGAGTTCATTTTCAAGTTTATGAGCGGATTTTGAAATAGAATTGTATATTAGTGACACCATCACCTTATTTAGCCAAGGTATGTGGGCAAAAGTATGGTCAGCTGGGGGGGCTTCATTTATCGGTCATGATTAATCCCCATGGTGTGGGGGTGTACGTGGATTTAAATGGAGTTTATGGGATTAAGACCGGATGCCCTGATATCCAGTGATGGGCTTGAACCCACAGCCTCTGGCTCGTCAGTTCCTAAAGCACACACTCTACCACAGGTCCAGAATAGCTGTCAAGGAGAAATAAATACAGAGCAAACTAACATCTAGTATAGAAATATAACATCTGGATTTCGTACCATTCAGTTGACTGCCGAGTCGGGTTTTTTTCTCTTCATACTGTATATTTTGTTCGTATTTAGTAAAATTTCCCCTCATTTAAATTGATCCCATTTTTTTATGGCCCTTTAGATTTCATGCCTATCTGTTTTTACTTTCAAGTTTGCTGCTGTAATACCACAAATTTCCCCTGTAGGACTAATAAAGGAATATCTTATCTTATCTTATCTAGAACTTCCAAACACCCATCAGTTTGTATTAAAATTACATTTACCGGTACCTTCATTATAGACTGTATCAGCAACCAGTTCTTCATGTTTATATGGCAGAGACATGTGACCAATCTTCTCTGAGTGGAAAAAAAACCCAAACTGCAACGTGGCTATCTAAGTAAGTGAGCTTACTTGTAGAAATGGTCGTGGCCCATTGGGCAGCTGGATTTTCCCCCTCATTTTTACATCATGATTAATCCCCACATTGTAGGCGTGAACATGGACCTACATGAATTTTGGTGGATTATAGCTGGGTGCCATTCCTGATACCACTTGGTGGGATTGAATCCGCGACGCCTAGTTTATTGTTTCTCTACCACTGAGCTACTGTGGCTCACTGAGCTACAATGGATACCCCACTCATAAAATAATATCTATCTGAAATCTCAAAAATAACTTACATCACTGATAATCCTCTATCTGAATTATATTCATATTTACTAATTCAGTATATGTTTTGCTCATAAATGGACTAGATATGGTTACATTTCTATTATCAATCTTTCTATGCATTAACCGGGCTAGACTACCTTAGAATCCATGGTCGGTGTTTTTAATTGTCCTCTTGGAAAATGCTCCAAGATCCAAGCCCAAAGTGTGGCATCCCTTCTCATGCTTACCCCTGGTTGCTGCCATCCTGCTTTCACTAGCTCTCTCTCCAGCTGTTCTCTCTCTTTGGTCTGCACCGTTACTACAAGTCCCATCAGCACTGGAACAGCTTTCACCAATGCTGGATAAGTCTTCTCACCCAAATTCAAACTTATCTTCAGCTGTGCAGGATAAGGCCAGTGAGTATGGATACCCTTCCTTTTGAGTTGCTTGATGATATTACGGATCCATGGCCTTTTGTGGTGGAAATCTGAAAATGAGACCAAGTCTCAAAATAGATGTCAGTCAAAGATGCTTAATAAGCTACCTCCAGAAAAGGTCCGACACAGAGGGCAAGGTAGTCTAGTAGATCTGATAAAGAAGGGATGTGTGGAGATGTCTTTTATTGTCATTTGTTGAATGTAGGAGTCGGCGCTATGTTGCTTTACTGGCATCAGGAACGGGTGCATCTCCTTTGCGTTGTTTATCTATTGCCCTAAGGAATGTAGATGCGGCCTTGAGCCAGGTTGCGGATATCTGCTGATCATCCTGATAAGGTATGGTCAGGGAAAAAAGCTGTAAAATATCAAGCAGGCCAATAAAGGATGTACAGAGGGCAACAAGGGAAGCCCAGAGGACAGCAGAATTGCAGTCAATTGTTCGTGTTTTGCTTACAAGGGTGCAGCAAGTTTGTCTGTGTGCCATCAGCAAAGTTCATCTGCAAAGTTACTGGGGTCTATGTTTTTCCTATTACACTTTTTCTTTGCAACTCTGGGGAGTAGTGGTGATGGAACTATATTGGCTTGTTTTGAAGAAGTCTCTGCCTGTTGCTCCAAGTTAGATTCAAGATCAGCTCCTTTACTTTGAAGTTAAATAAAATCTCATGATTATGGATCTGGGAGGTGCTGTTGTGTCCCTTGGTTCAGGTATGAGTGGCCCGAGTGCTCTCGCAATCTTGATATCCATCTCAGGTAGCGGCTGTAATTCTTAAGGAGACAGCTCTTTAATAATCCAACTTTATCTCTGATGTCTTTGCCTTCTGGTATTTGGAAAATTCTGAAATTGTTGCACCATAGTCTGTTTCGCAGGTCATCACATCTTGCTGTCAGATCCATCTCAGCAAAGCAAATAGTGGAAAGCCTTTTATCTTCAAATGTATTAATCCTCTCTTCATTTTTCATAATTTTCACTCTCACATTCACCTCAGATATTTCTTGTCTTTCCATAAATGGTTATGGCGATCATGATTTTCTCTTTTGAGCTTTTTCAGCTTAGCTAATATTTTGGAGTTGACCATAACATCTGGGTTACTATTAGGTTACTAGCATCGGTACCAGTGACAGACTGTCATCATTCCCCCTTCTCTTTCAAATTATCATGCCTGGCCACATTTTTGTCGTATCTACTGGAGGAATTTAATTTTGGGGATATTTTCAGCTTCAATCAGTCATCAACTAAAATTTTCATCAGTCAGATTAAGCTCATCTTTTAAGCTGTAATTTCTATCATGGGGTTACCGGAAGGCCCACTTCTGCTTTTTAGGAAAACTGTGTGTCTTGCGGCAAAACTTAATTGCTTTATAACAGCTAACTAGTGGAGGAACAATACTAGGTTATCTTCCAATAGTACCATGTTGTTGTTACCATCGGTGCTACTGTCAGGACACATGGTCTTTTGCTCATCACTGAAATCTGCAGAAGTTTTTTATTTATTTAAAGTGGGTATTCCTGAATGTGGGGCGCGCATGGGTCCACATGAGAGAGTGGATTTCAAATCTGCCATGGTTTTCTGGGTGAAATTGCATCACCAGATACAGTATTACTGTAACCAATAATACTCCAGTGTTGGGTTGGATGGCGGGTGAAGATCACCTTTGAGGCAGCCCTGGCCCGTGCAATTGTAAGTGGTACATGGTAAATAGACTTGTGCTTATATTGCACTTTTCTAGTCTAGCAACCACTCAAAACACTTTACAGTGAATACCTCACATTTACCAAGTAAGGGGGATTAGTAGATTTGTATAACTTAATCTTCACTTTTAGCAAATAATGCTGAGCCTTAAACTGAGTCTCTGAAGGATTTTTGAGTGTAATCATCAAAATTGTAATAAATACAATAATGAACAAAAAACAGTTACACACAATACACATGCAAAAACTAGACAAGGCAAACGGACAACCCCTCCCACCAAAAAGAGAGAGCCACTTTTAAAGTCCCTGTAGATCATGTACTTCTTTTTCTGCAAACTATTTATGATCATAATATGACAGAGTTTTATGTGACTCTTGCAGTTTGGCTGTGGCTGACATGTTGTTCAGCTTGTCCAATGCCTGGGAGACCATCATCATTTACCTCCTCAACAAGAGACAGCTGGTGGTGGAGGACGACTTCATCAGGCAGATGGACAATGTGTTTGACTCCATGATCTGCATTTCAGTTGTGGCATCCATGTGTAGCCTCCTGGCTATCGCTGTGGACAGGTAATAATAGCGAATGTGATTTGGAAATTGGTGGGTGGTGGCTGTTTTTCAAGTGATGAGATACTGTAGGATAGCTTTACAATGGTTGATTGAATAGATGTGGAGATTAAATTACCTGTATCTCATGTCGTCTGTGTCTTGTTGTTCATCACAGATTTAAGGAAGGAGGGAGATGCTGTTATAATACAAACATGTCATATGACTAGTCACCGTCAGTTTTGGCCATGTTTTCATGCTTGATTCTTATTCACTTTTCTTTGATATATAAAGCAGGATTTTAAGTCTTTAGCAAAAGGGGAGGATGTTCTTAATGAAATACAATTACTATACAAGTCAGTATTACCACAAGAGGTGGATATGCCAAGTACATTTGTGTTCTAAGAAGCACAAGTTTGTGTCACAATGAGCCCTGTCATAAAAAGTACAGAAACTGCTGTAGGTAGTAAGTCTAATGCAATTCCATTGAAAGATAAATACTAAGCATACTTTTCTTTGTGTAGATATATAACTATCTTCTACGCATTGAGGTACAACAATATCATGACAGTAAAAAGAGCTGGCTGCATCATCAGTGGTATCTGGACCTTCTGCATGGTCTGTGGGATAATCTTCATCATCTACTCAGATGCGATGCCTGTCATCATCTGCCTTATCTCCATGTTCTTTGCCATGTTGCTGCTCATGGCTTCCCTCTACATTCACATGTTTCTGCTGGCACGCTCACACGTCAAGCGTATTGCTGCACTGCCAGGCTACAGCTCCATTCACCAGCGGACTAGCCTGAGGGGGGCGATCACACTGACCATCCTCCTGGGGATTTTCATTATCTGTTGGGCTCCGTTCTTCCTCCACCTGATTCTGAGGATCTCCTGTCCTAAAAATGTTTACTGTGTGTGTTTCATGTCCCACTTCAACATATACCTCATCCTTATCATGTGCAACTCTGTAATCGACCCACTGATCTACGCCTTCAGGAGTCAGGAGATGAGGAAGACCTTCAAGGAGATAATCTGCTGCAATAGTTTGAGAAATGCCTTTGCCAACACCTGCACACTGACAGGAATATACTGAGGTGCATAGTTAGACAGTCCAGGTAACACAGACATGACAGAAGAGATGCTGCACTGCAGGTTATGTCCAGGACAAAAAAGATGAAATTGACAATTAATGGTCCTTTTAATAGCGACCAGATCAAATCATAATAGAGAGCAAGGCACCACTAAAAAGAGGTGAATCAGTTCAACTGGATCACCTCTTTTTTGCGATTTCCATACCTGGATTATTGAGCATACACCTAGACATAGGAAGGCACCATTCTGAGTTTTGTCAAGCAAGTATCAAAAATATTTAATGACAAAATAGAAGAGAATGAGAAGATCCAATTGAACAAAGGAAAAAGCTAGACTTTTTTCTTTCAAACATGCATCCTGATAAGTTAAAAGATTTCTTTATTAGTTACAATCATTAATTGACAAACCCCTTTCAAATCTTTGGGTTACGAATTTACTATGTTAGAAATATTCTGGAGGAATCCTTTTACAGCTTGTGGCCCTCTTCAGCCTATTTTATTCTTACACTGCTTCTAATTGACTGAGCACATAATGCATGTAGCATATTTATGACTTTTCCCTTTTAAATGTGTTTACATGTACTTTGTAATGCTACTCCTCAGAAGCACATTCATTTTATTTGTTTCCCGATTTATCTCTGGCTGCGAGTGAGAAAAAAGCGAGCAGCAGCTATGGTCTTTAAAGACATCAACCATCAGTATACAGGTTACTAACTAGTATTGCCGAGTCCTTCCAGTGAGGCTGGTCAGCAATGTAACAAGTCACTGCCAAGTGAGTAAAAAATGAAAGGAGAGAAGGTATACAGCTTTAAAACAACTAGTATCAGTGAAATGCAATGCATAGTTGACACCTTCTAAATGACAAGATTAATACGAATAAATACTTCCATTGTATAGAAGAGGACTCATAATGGCAAGGTCAAGATGGTGATAGATTGGCCTACAAAACAAACTCAGATGTTAGAGCACCATAATAGATGAAAACATAATTGGTGACAGAGCACCTTGACATGGATGAAAATATGATTGATGATGGTGTGCCTACATGTTGACATCGTTATTTACAGCTCATAGGCCTTATGAACATAAAACCCAAATGTGTAGGTTGATTACAAGTAAAAAAATATTAATAAAAAAAGTTCTAATTAAATCTTAGGTGTACTCTTTGGGCTTTTCTCTGTGTGATGTTTTCTATTCAAATCCGTGATAGTAGTAGCCATGTATATGATTGGAAGATTGCCGGTTCAATCCCCGCACCTGCGGAGAAGCGTGTCGAGGTGTCCTTGAGCAAGACACTGTTCCCCTAATTGCTCTGCCCTGTGATAGACTGGTGACCTATACAGGGTGCACCCCGCTGTTCGCCAAATGAGATTGGAGATAGGCTCCAGTTCCCCCGCGACCCGATTTCGGATAAGCGGTTGACAATAGATGACCTCTAGCATGTTTTATTTGAAATCTATCACTAGGCTAACCAGCTAACACCAACAACAGGGAGGAAACCTTGGCTACCTAACCTACTTATTAGAGGCTGATCAGTTGCAGCAAGCCCATTCTTTTGGTGACTGTAAAGCCTGCTGCCAGTAGATCCTCTCATGTGTTCTCATTCTGCTTTGTAAGTCTACCCTTGGTTATGGGGTTCATTATATTGTACGTTTTTTTTCTTTTTTTAATATATGGCCACATGGAGGACTTTGCTCCAGTAATGCAAAAAGACCACACATATATTCATCTTCTATTTTCAATGTTAGAAAAGGGAATAAAAACTCCATTATCTGTACATTATTATTAAAATCACAAGTCAAGCCAACATGAAAAAAGGCAACCTGGCAGTAACCAGGAGTAACTTACTTTGATATGTGTGGTGATAGCTCAGTGGTAGACTGCATGCTTTGGGAATTGACAAGCCAGATGTTGGGGATCGAAGCCATCGCACAAAGGGCATCTAGCCTTAATTTTCCACACTCCATCTAACTCTAGATTCAGCTCCACTATGTGGGGACTACTCATGACATGTAAAAATAGACCTCTCACTTTCTTTTTTTCTGCCTCTCACCTGCTTTCCACTTTGCTGCTATAACACTGCAAATTTCCCCTCATAGGACTGATAAAAAGAATATCTTGTCTCATCTTATCTTATATGCATGGTTAAACCTGCAATATGGAAAAACAGGTTTGTAACCTTGAGACCTTCTCAGATCCTTTCACTGTGAGGGAACTGAGCATGTTCACTGAATGAACAAAGTGAATATGAGCCCTGAGTTATAGATGGTTATTGAATCACTCAAGCCCACTCGTCTCCCTCCCTCGTATATCTTGAAGTCTCCAATGAACACCATATATTTTATACCTCTGAGTTTGACCCAATAGTGTCTGTGTTATTCATCTCATGCAATCTTTTATCCTTTTTCCTTTTACAGTGCCTTTCCTCATTGCATTTCTATCTACACATTCACTGTATGCATCTTTTTCAAGTGCACAGTCTACAGTCTTTACCCTGAAACCTGTCCTAGCCTAGTCGTTTCCATCAATGGACAGCCCAGTTTTAGTTGGTTTGCCATTAAATTAGGGGCAGCATAACTCAGTGAGTAGAGCAGTCGTCTGGCAATCAGAAGGTTACAGGTTCGATCCCTGGTCCTGCAGAAAGCGTATCAAGGTGTCCTCGACCAAGACACTGAACCCCTATCTGCTCCCTGAATGCCACATGGTGGCAGCTCACTGCTCCTATACAATAGGATGGGTTAAAATGCAGAGAAATCCAAATTTCCCTTTGTGGGACTGACAAGTGAATCTATTTATTTATTTATTTAGCAATGACCAGGAAAGGCTTGTCTAATATACCAGACTGTTTTCTCCCTGAATGGGAAACACACTAATATTAAACAACTATTTTTGTTAGATGACACTGTTTTATGGATGTTTTTTGTTGCTGTCCATGAGGCCACATTCAGAGGACTTGAGCCTAATACAATAATTTTTGTTCTCTCTCTCGCCTATGGCAACTTTTTTTTCTTTTTTTCTCAAAAGTAGCTACCACTAGAACCATTGGAGATCTCTCTTTTTTGCTATTAATATCATCATCATACAAGTTTAGTTTGCTCATACCTCCTAGTTCTCTGAATTTAAATCAACACAAGGTTGTAAATGTTTAATTACATTTTGAAGTGCTTTGTGTAAGTGTTAAGGTGGATACATAACATGAGTAGAAGTGGACTAGCAATGTTAAGGGTTGTGATGAAGAAGATCAGCTATTAGTTCCCTATGTTCATGTGGACCCACTACCCCATACAAGAGGTGAACACAGAGAGGAGGGAAGGTGAGCGTTGTGTTACTGTGTACTATTTCAATAAATAGTTTTACTGTGTGCTATTTCAATAAATAGTACACAGTCTGTTGTATTATCCAGTCTTAAATTGCAATTCGGTTTATTTATCAGTGCCTTTATATAATAATTCATTAAAGTTTCAAAAAATAGTATACAGTAGCACAGCCACAGACATCTTGTAAGCACCCACTTTTTCTACATATTTTGTTCATGATAAAACAGTCAGCTGTTTAGGCTATACTTTCTGAGTTTATCAGATCCCAGGCTGATATCTAGAAGCCTGTTTGGCCGGACATCTTTGTCTACATGATAAGTGGTGAGCAGACCTTCTGGTAACTACCCACTTATTAACATATTTTGCCACATTGCTCGGTTAGGTGGTTAGCTGGATAGCTTGCCTGTCATGATAGCTACGTTTCAAAACGGTCAATTAACGTTTGCCTTTTAGTTTAACCGATATAGACACATTTGCTAGGTAGCTAATAATAGCAACATTATTTAACTAACATTAAATTAAATGGCCAATGCTGACATTACTACCACAAAGTACGTCACCCTAATCACAGGTTATGGAATTGTCTAGGTAGCTAGCAAGCTAACGATAGCAAAGCAAGCTAGTGAACGCCACTAACGTTAGCTAGATACCTTACGTTACCTCATTGTATTTGTTTCTGATTTAGTAAATATAAGTACCTGAAACCTCAGTTTTAGAGAAAACATTGTTTATTCGGAATATCAGACAAACTCAAAGGTATACTCACTCATAAAACAATGAAGGTTCCATATCCAATGCCATGAACGGGTTCATGATAGACCAAGTGACAACTGATTATATATCGTGACAACTGACTGAACTGAGGTGCGTTCAAATGGGCAAGTAAAGGCGAACGCTTGCAAGCTATTTCAAATCTCTGACGTGTGCTCAATAATCCAGATAAGGGAATCATAAAATCATCTTCAGTTTGAGCTGACTCCAGCATACGCACCCTTATAAATAATACAGTGATACCACACAACAAAGCCCCAAGGCTAGTCAATCATAAAACAACTGGTTGGGGAAACTTCTTTTACCGGTGATGTTGAACATGCGCAGTTCTCATTGTCACATGGCGAGCTGACAAGACCTTCAACCTTCATTTATGCAGTATTTGATATCTAGAAAATTTAGCAATCTTTTGGCTGAAAAGTACTAAAATATCAACCATAGTTTTATGCGAAATATTCAACACTTCACTTCACTTCAAAGAATCGGAATATTTTCCTGATTGAAAAAACAAAAAGTGAGCCGACTTCTTTGGTAAATTTCTGGATGGAACTGATCCGATACGAAGTATTTCATGCGTAGGAAATTCCTTGATATCGTCCAGATTTAAATGTTTTTCACATAAATAAAAAAAACATTCTCCTTATATAGTTTATCGTGCTCTTATATATATTTATATAAGATAAGATAAGATAAGATAAAATAATATATTCCTTTATTAGTCCCACTGGGGGAAATTGCAGTGTAACAACAGCCAGTGTTAGAGCACAGTAACAGAGACATCACATCCAGGAAACAACATGTAGTATAGACAACATTAAACAGGGTAGGGTAGGAAATATGTACATTATATACAGTATAGACAGATAGACAGATTCCATTCATTGTTAGTTATCTAGTATATTGTAGTTAGTTATTGCTGTACATGTTTTGGAGTTGTTTTATTGTGGGAGCAGTGCTGATTAAAGAGCCTGACAGCTGCAGGAAGAAAAGACCTACGGAAACGCTCCTTCAGACACCTTGGATGCAGTATCCTATCACTGAAGGAACTCTCTAGCCTAGCAACGTAGTCCTGCATGGGGTGAGAACTATTGTCTACTGCTGTTATCTTATCGGTCACCAGTCTATCACAGGGCAGATCAGTTAGGGGAACAGTGTCTTGCTCAAGGACACCTCAACACGCATCTCTGCAGGACCGGGTATCGAACCCGCAACCTTCGGATTGCCAGGCGACCACTCTACCCACTGAGCCATGCCACCCCTTACTCTACCATATATACTGTATATTTACTATACCCTATATACTGAGCTATGCCACCCCTATAACACACAACCGTCACTGCATTTTCATCACTGGCAGCAATAATCAAGTCATCAACTCATATTATCATGATCACTTTCTCAATGTTTCTTTCCTTTGTGTAAAAACAATGATCAACTGGGTTTTGCACAGTGAAGTGAAGGCAGTTCTGTCCATCCGTCCATTGTCAACTGCTCATCTGAAGTCGGGTCACGGGGGAACTGAAGCCTTTCTCAGTTCTCACAGGCCAAAAGATAGGGTCACACCCTGGAAGATCACCAATCAATCACTCAGGGGAACAGTGTCTTGGTCAAGGACACTTCGACATGCTTCTCTGCAGGTGCAGGGATTGAACCTGCAACCTTCCGATCGCCAGAAAACTGCTCTGCCCACTGAGCCACGCTGCCCCAAAGTTGGTTCTGTACACAGGCTAATTATATAATGCTTCCCCTTACTTGCACAATAGTCTGTCAGAATCTTTAGGTTTTTCCGCCCATCATCTGTTGCTTCCCACATTCCCAGCAACCAACTTTTATCATCCTGAAACTGGATTGGCTCCACATATGCCTCAGCATTTCTGGCCCCATCTACTGCCCATCCATCATCATCAGCACGCTAATTTAAAACAGTGTCCTTTAGCCCATGCAATTGAAAATGGCCTATTTTTTTGTTTCCCAGTTTGTAGTTCTTTTCATCTCATTCAAAGACTAGTCGGAACCAATGGCTATCCATCCAGGATCTTTTACCCAGTTATTTGACTCGTTGACCTTTATGGTGCTTGCATTCTAATTCTCACCGTGCATGCTAATTCTCCCCACACAGTAGGGGAGCTGACGTGGACACATGATTGTTAATGTAGACATTAAAATATATATTTTTCAGATAAGAGGGAAACCAATTTAATGCTGTACCAGAAATGCCAGCCCAGTTCTCCACCCTAAGATGACATGCTTCACGGTATCAAAGGCAGCAGTTAAATCTAAAAGAATAAGAATAGTGTTCACCTTTTTCAGTATGCATAAGGATATCATTGGATACTCTTAATGATGGAGTCAGATTACTGTGCTTTTGGTGAACTCTGGATTGAAATTTATTGAAAATGTCATGACCCTGAATCAGCTCCAAATTAACATCAATAAGATCCAGATCCAATGCAAGATCAACATGATTAACAACAGAATTTGCATAGCATGTAAACTTATTCATGCAAAAAAAAAGAAAACACACATGCTTGACCACAAGCACAAATGTTCATAGTAATGTCCACTTTATACAGCACTGTCTCCAGACTGAGCAAACAAGCATCTTCCTGAAAGTGTGTCTCAGCTCAGCACTGCGGTAGGCATAGATGGCAGGGTCAACGAGGGCATGGCTCATCAAAAGCACCACGTGCAGCTGGAACAGTGACCGATAACACTCGCAGTATGGGTTCATAGGGCACGTCATGATAATGATGAGGTGAAAGAAGAATGGTGCCCAGCACACCATAAATGCCCCAAAGAGAATAGTGAGAGTCAGGACCCCTCTCATATTCCTACCACCACGCTGGCCATCGCTGCCACTGCCTTGGAGAGTGGCAATCTTTCTGGCGTGCATACGTGCCAGCATGAACATGTAAATATAGAGGAAGCTGATGAAGGCCAAAGAGACAAGGAAGAGGACAATGAAGCAGGTCATAATGACTGTGGAGTCAAAGAACCTCACCATGAGCACAGCTGAGACCCCGCAAGTGGCCCAGATGATGGCCAAGATGGCTACTGTGCGTTGCATAGTCATGATGCTGTGGTATCGCAGTGCATGGAAGATGGTGATGTAACTGCAACAGAAATAAAAAATCAAATAAGCAATGCTAAATGGAAAAATAAATCAGAGTGCTTTTAGTCCCATCACTACGCACCAACAAGTAACCCAAACCACCAATCCCTCCAGTAAATAGTTGAGATACTGAGATTACTTTTATCCATTAACAGAAAATGTGGCCAAATTAATTTTAGCACCAGGATGCCTTTGATAGAGACAGTCTCATGGATGGTAAATGGACTTCTTCTTATGTAATGCTTTTGTAGTCTAGTGACCACTTAAAGTGCTTACAATGAATTCCTCACATTCCTGAAGTGACAACGCCTGACTTCTAGTCATGTGCTCTACCCTCTGAGCCATCATGGCTCTGATATGACACATAAGCGGACAAAGGTGTAACACATTCATTTATGACTGGTTTTACACCATCCATCCTTTTTTCTAGCTCATTCCACTGCATAATTTTGATAATGTTCATTTATTGCTAACCACTTATCCAAAGTTGGGTTGCAGATCTGCTGGAGCCTATCCCAGCACTCATTGGGTGGAAGGCTAAGAAATATCCTGGACAGGTTCCCATATCATCTCAGGGCAGGTGTGGAGGATTAAGGCTGGATTCCCTTCCTTGACACCCTGCAGTGGGTTTGATCCTGAAGCCTCTGGCTGAAGCATGTGCTCTAGCCCTGAGCTACTGTGACTCCTGTTAACATGTTATCAAAGTTTATTTAGATAAAAAATCTTCACAAACTGATAGTTATTACATACCGGTCTGCAGCGATGGCAAGAAAACTGAAGATGGAGCCAATGAAGGACATGCAGAGCAGTGAATCCATCAAGTCGTCCATTTTCCTCTCTGAGGAGCCCTTCTGGTTCAAGTGTCCCTCATCGCTTAATACTAGCATCAGGTTCTCCCAGGTCTTGGTGAGACTGGCAATGGTGTTGAAGGCTGCCAAACTGCAGATGAAGCAGTACATGGGTGAGTGGAGGTTCCTGTTGCATATGACGGCCACCACAACCAAGAGATTCTCTGCCAGGCTCACCACACCGATTGTGAAGAACAGAGAGACAGGAACCTTCACCTCCTGACAGTCTGACTGGTTAACAACCAGGGAAGATGTTGACAGTGTGGTAGCATTCATAGTCAGTTGAGAAGGGTTCCTACCTATATAAAGCATACATACATCTGTTGAGGGTGGAAATTGCACTTAACTGGAGATCAGTGTTGTACTACTTCGTGAAATTCTTAAGAAATAAAGGACTGCTCCAAGAAAGGCTTGGGGAAAGTTAGTCTCAAAGGATTTGAGATTGTACAACTGAACCTTAACCTGAGTATGAGCATTAGTATGAATATTAGTTTTGATTTTGTACGGACTGAGTCTCTACTTGGCTGTCCAACATAAACCTTGACTCTTGGTCCAATCTTATATTGTGTGGTTGGGTACACTCAAGTGTGAATCCATTCAAAGCTGAAAGGGGATCAGAATTCATAGCTGCAATACTTTTGCACCATGGTTGTACTATGCTGCCATCTAAGTGCACTCTTCTTTTTTCTTTTTCTGTTTACATGGCTGAGAGATAATCTGTTGTGTAAGAACTGTTTTCAGAATACCAGTAGCTGGCTATGGCAGAACCAGGGCTGATGTCAAGGGCACACAGACAATCTACATTTGTGGCAATGGTTTAGTGGTGACTGCAGTGCATTATTTGAAGTTCCTAGTTTGTGAGTTGAGTTGAGCTGTGAACTCTACCGCCATTTCTACCTTTCTCTTTAGCTTGGTAAAAATGTAATAATGATAACTTCTGTCTCACCCAGTGAAGTAGATAATGTAAATGATATAATTTTTATTCATACTGTTGTTATTCAAAAGTGTTGCTAATGATACCGCTAAGTGGGAGATTTTCATTCCCAAAGGGTTGATTTGGGAAGCTTTAAAAAAGGTGTGAGTGTATCGAGGTATTTCAAAAAGGTGATGACATCATCAAATAAATGTATTCTGTGCTCCTTGTGACCTTTTTATTACCAGCTAAGTCTATGTGTCAACCATTAAAATTTCAAATAGTTTTGGAATTTCTCAGATTTGTTGGCATTTTCTCAGATTTGTTGGCATTGTTTGGTAGGTACCTCAGCTGTGGTATAGTTATGTCATAGGTTAACCCACTTGCACCAAGTTCCCCTAGTCCTTATTGAGTTGGTAAAACTAAGAAAAGAAAGCCATTCCACTTTATCAAAGGCATTTCCAGTACCCAGTTACAGAAAGGGCAGTGTCTGCCATTCTCATGTTTCTGAACTAATATTGTGTACTTTACTAACATATCCAAATCCAAACAAATCCCTTTCTGTGGTGAATTAAGCAATTCTTCTTCAGTCTTCTGACTAGAGTTGTACACAACATCTTCTTTGTGTCCGAGTTGAACGGTATGATAGGGTGCACATTTCCATATCTTGAATCAGATTTTCTTGCTTTTGTGTATCAATCAGTCATAGATTTCATTGGTTAAGAGGGGTTACCACGCAATTGCTTCTTTAATAACTGTTCCAAGAGAACATTAGAAAAAAGAAAAAGTAGACCAGCCAACTACTTTTTCTGATTTTTCTTGAATCTCAATTAACAATGTTGACTGAGAAAATGTCCTTGAAAATGTTGACATGTATATTAATATTCAGTGAAATCATAACAGCAAAGGCATCTAAATACATCATATTCAATCAAGTGGGTAGCCATTAAAGGCAGCTAGAGTAACAGTGTCTGTGACAGACTCAGTGTGACTAATATCCTATACTGTGTGACCAACTGTGTGTCATACTGTAGCCAATGTCAGTATGACCAATGTCATACTGTGAGTGTGTCACGAGGAGTGAGTTCCTCAATCAGGAACATGGTGACAATGCAAATCACCTTCATTTCTGATATAAAATGCAAATTAACTATTTTGTTTCCTGATGTGGAAAATATTTATTTGACTACAGCAGAGCACCCAAAAGAAACAGAAAGGTGATATATTCTTGCATGTGAATGTAATTCTATGTAC
>OMLC01035981.1:0-15523 GCA_900302585.1 Regalecus glesne
TTTCAATATAGCTCAGGTGTCTGAGAAACTGCTTTATATTCCGTTTCAATCACTTTTGCATCTCCAAACCTGTCTTGCAGGGTACGGTGCTCGAGCTCAAGGGTGCGGTGGACATTCTTTAAGCAGCCATGCTTGCCCATCAGGGACTCATACTCCATAGCCTGCCGCTCATCTAATGCCGTCAACCGCTCATGGTCACGCAACAGTTGCTCTTGGATGCCACGCAGGTCATCACGTTCCCGCGTGGCACTGTCCCGTTCGCCTTCTACCCCTGACTGCTGGTGCTGCAGCTGGGCATTCTGGGCCAGGAGGGATGCACTCTGTGATTTCAGTGTCGAATTCTCCACCTGGGGGTAGAGAGGCATACAGGCGTTTAGGGCTATGTGAAGTGAAAGAAGAAAGCATGATTACTTTTTTTCGGGTCGTCCAATTGAAAATTTGCTGTAACCATTTTAGTTAATTTATTTTCTTGTAAAATCATATTTTGTGGCATTCTACTTGAAATTGACATCCTTACATTTAGTGACATGAATGAGTAGTATAACAAAGTAACCAAGACAGACAAAGTTAAATAGTAAATGTCTAGAAATACAGCACACCATCTGACAGCTGAAGTCTTCGAATACTGCAATTGCTAGATAATGTGCTGAGGACCGCAAGTTGTTTTGGGGGGAGGGGTGTCAAACAACAAAAATACCTCAGCCTTCGAGTCTGCTGGGTTTTAGACTGCAAACATGTGAGGAGTGGTGTGGGGAGGAGTCATTCACATCATTTCATTGAGTACTACCAAGCAACCCTTACTAATTCCTTTCTTACCATATTATGCTTCAGGAAAGCCAAAATATTATACATGGCACCTTGGACAGAATATGCACAAATGTGAGACCATCATCGTGTCTACTGTGTACTAGAGAAGAGGCTGCATTACAGCTGTACCTGCAGGTTAGCATTATGCCTTTGCAAGGCAGTGTTGTTCTCTTGCAGTGAGGCAGTTTGCCTCTGCAGAGCTAGAATTTGAGCCTGCTGGCTGTCAGATTGGCTCTCTAGCTGTCTTAACTGAGCTTGCACAGCCTGACGTTCAGCCTCCAGTGTTGCATTCTGCAGAGAGGGAGGGAAAGAGAAGAGAGCATAGGGGAAGAGAAGAAAGGAGAAGGGAAAGCAGAAAATGAGCAAAGCAGAGGAGAAAGGAGATAGGGGTAAAATTAATATAGAGTGCAGAAGATTCCTACAGCCCATCAATGCATTTCTAATAGAATGGCTTTAATGTTGGTTGATTTTATAGTAGAGCCCAAACACAAAGAGAAACAGTGTTACTTTACTTTGCCTATGGCCAGTGTCTGATAGTCTAGTGACATGAATTCAGCATCTACAATAGAAAGATGGCATTTAAGGTGAGGATGAGTACAGTTCTATCATGTTTGCATCAGTGCAATATAGAAGCTTGCAACTTACATTCCTCTCCACCTCGATGAGGCGGTCCTTGATCTTTAAAAGTCCCTTGGTGGCCTCCCGGCTCTCATGCTGCCAATTGCTTACAACATTATCAGTCTCCTGAGAAGGGACTGACCCTGATATTGTTTTCTCCTCCTCTTTCCTTTGTTGCAGGGCTTCATAGTTTTGCTTTACCTGTGTGAGCACCAGGAGTCAAAGGTGAAAAAAAAAATCGGACATTTTTAGATTCGTTTTTGTTACCATCCATGCATGATTTATGTCTATAGAGTTATTTCCATCAGGCCTACAAGGAGCTTAAGCCTTTTCCAGCGTATTTTTGGCAAAAGCCAGTTCTCTGTCAGTGGAAGAAAAAAAATTACTAACAACTATGCAGAACTTCTCCTGCTAAAATTCAATTTTCTTCAAATACAACAGTGTTAAACTATAGTATCTAAACCGATGCACATAAAACTACAATCTAATTACTTTTATACAATAATGGGTCACTTAAATATGCTTTTTTGAGAGATGAACTGAAATATATGGCTTTGTTTCAATAAAAGACATCCATCCCAGATGAAATCTCAACAATTTTTTTTAGCAAATATTATATCTACATTTTGTGTAATACATCTACTAGCACTGTGGCCCTGCTGGATGAAATCTGTTGTATATTGATGTCCCGAATGTCCAAGTACATTGTCCACATCACACCACATAAGCAAATAAAAAACAATTGAGACAGTCTGGTCCCAACTAACTACTTCCCTTTACTTTATTTATAGAATAAAGAAGACACATTATTTATACGTCATTGTACATAGATACTACAAAATGTGTTCTATCTATTTAATCCATGCTATTGAGCAGCTGCACTGCTTGGAGACCAACTCAGGTTCTTTTGCCCATTGCCTTGGTCAGGCATACAGATAGGAGAATTAACCCTAACATGTATGTCTTTCTGATGGTAGGAAGACACCAGAGTACCCAGTGGAAACCCATGCAGACACAGGGAAAAGATGCAAACCACACAGAAAGGACCTGAAACCACGTAGGGTTTGAACCCACGATCTTAATTCATTGAGGCAACAGCGCTATCTACTGTGCCACCGTGTTACCCCTTGTGTATGCTAGCAGCACGGACGACCCCTAATAAATATCTTATCATTTTGCAAAGAGGAAAAAAGATTGCATTATAGTTGATACTCTGGAGCAATTTTCCTATTTAAGAGGTAACTTATAGGTGTAGGAATTAAAATTGGACTGTTTGACTCACCGTCTGGAGCTCGTGGCGGAGCTGCTGGTTGAGACTGGAGAATTCAAGCAGGCGAGCCTCCTGGGCTGCCATCTTGTCCTCTTTGATCTGGAGAGACCTCTTTAAAGACATCTCTAGCTCTGACTCCAGCATCTTGAATCTGCTGCACAGTGGAAAGAAGAACTTTATGTTCTGTTAGTTATTGCTTTATGGCAGTCCTCAACTTCACAATTCGTTCCACCTTAAAGAAGGCCTCCCAAACCAGTTTAGATCTATCTTAAAAAAGACAAAGCTTACTATGGGGATACAGAAAATAGTGCCTTATGGCTCTGTTTTATTTTCATTATTTACCAGAGCCCTTGTTGGGCTGTCTCAAAGTTGTATGTAAGTACCTGCTGTCTGCCTCCTGATCAGCCTGCTCTGTGTTGTCCTGATTTAGGGCCTTCAGCTCCAGTTCATGAGCAAGCTTCTCCAGTTCATTATCTCTCTGTTGGGCCCTCAGCTTCTCATCCACCAGTTCCTACCCAGGTAGTAAGTTGGATGAAAGTGCTTTCTGCGACACTACTTTTCTTATCGTGGTTTCACATGATATGATTTCAGAAGCACAGAATCCAGTGTTCATATTCCTTTTTTTCTGGTTCGTTTTTGTGTGAAAGTTACAGGTCAGACATACACAGATGTTTGACTTGGTATACTCACCTCTCTGAGGGTTACAACAGTCCTCTGATCAATATTAGCTTGCTTGACCAGCTCTCTGTTGTCCTTTTCGAGGCCTTTGACCCTTTCAGCTGTCTCCCTCAGACCCTCCACCTCCTTTCCAAGTGCACGTGTTTCCCTCTCCAGGCTTGCCACACGTACACTGCTGCTGTCCAAGGTTGCCTCTTGGATCTCTGACTGAGAAAGAGAAGAAGAAACTTTATCGATTAGTCACTATACTATATAAAATGTTTTCACTGTGTTCAACCCATTCTATTGTATAGGAGCAGTGAGTAGCCAGAGCCTCTGGGGGAATGGCTTGGGGTTCAGTGTCTTGTTCAAGGACATTTTATCATACTTTCTGCAGGGGCCGTGGATTGAACCACGGATCTTCTGATTACTAGATGACCACCCTACATCCTGAGCTATGCCGCCCTAAGCTAAAGGGAGCAATAAAGTGATAGTAATCATTTTTACCCAAACCCATAAGGTATTTTAGTTCTTTGGCTCTACTTGTTGGTTTCTGTCTTTTCACAAAGGTATGGCAGCACAAACACTGGCTCAATGCCAGTGGGAATCAGGCGTTGCAGGTTCATACCCTGTCGTGGGACTCGGTAAATGTGATGCATTCATTATAAAATGCTTTGAGTGGTTATTCGATTAGAATAGTGTTGTATAAGAACAAGTCCATTAATCATTTACACTCAACTTTTAAGGCAGGAGTGAGCTGGGTTTTCACGAATTATGGCTTTGATAGAGTGATGAGCAGTGGTCTGACGAGGTAGTCAACTAGGGCAATGTCATTCATCCTAAATGTTATCTAAGTCTTGGGATCCAGAGCCTCCTAGTCTGCTCATCATCAACTCCCTGGTCACTGACCTGTTGACGGAGTCGACGATTCTCTTTCTCCAGGCGCCTCTTGTCTCTCTCCAGGGCCGAGCTCTCCTGTTCCAGGCCCTGCTTTTCCATCTCCAGCTGCTCCAGGCGTCGTGAGGAGATGCGCAGCTCCTCCAGGACAGCCTGCAGACCCTGATTCTCCACCTCCAGCTCCTGCACCTCATCCTCTAGCCGCTGGAGCTTCCGGGCTGAACCGGTGGAAATAAAGGGGTGACAAAGGAAACTGATGAAAGACGTTGGAGTAAGAGAGTAAATGCGGGATTTACTGATTAGTTTACATGTTAAATGAGGGGACTTTCTATGGATCATGTATATTCAGTATTTGAAAAAGCCAAATTGAAACTTACCGGTGTTATCAAGGGAAGCCTGAAGACGCTGATTCTCTGTGTCTAAGGCCCTGCACTTGGCCTCCAGACGCTCTGTGTGCTTGGTAACATAGCAGGAGCGAGTTGGCAGACCTGTGAAGATGCTGTCACGGTAGGGGCTGCAGCTCTTAGAACCAGGGGAATGATTACAAGATCCAATAACATGATGGGAACTATTTTGACTGTTCTCAAGTGCTTCAGAGATCAGCTCTTTCAAATGCTCTCCTTTCTCCTTTTCTACTAGCTGTGCTTTCTCCTGAGGTGTTGGAACATCTGTTACTTGGGCCTTGTCCTCAACTTCTTCTGACGCCTCTGCAATTGGATGCTGATGATAGTTTGAGTCTCCGTTAACCTTTTGGTGTTCTGCTGAATAGGACAACCATGCACATGAACTGTCTTCCAGGTCTGACGAAGAGGTTTTAACATGTTGTTTTGCTGATAATGTGCAATTACTGTTACAACAGACCCCCCGCCCAATAAGATTATGGTTATGTTGTGGGCTCTGGTGAATAGAGGCAGATCTAATCTCCTCAATCGTCTTCAGGAGACTTTGATTTTCTTTTTCTAACTTCAGAAGCCGGCTGTGGGTTCTCTCGCTTACTTCCTCACTTAGGGACTGCAGGCCTGTGTGGGAAAAAATATGTTTTGACAATGTACAAGCCATTCAAAGCAGGTCAATCCACATGGTTTATAGACCATTACTAAACTATTCAATTAAATGTAGACAAGTGATATGACTATCAGATTATATGATCACAAATATTGAATAAGTGGAAAATCAACAGAATGCTCAGATCATGTTTCTAGTGGATAAGTGAATTTAATAGATGGATGCATTAATCCAGCCATCTTTTTTCGATCCCTTTAGATATCCATCTTTTCATCCATCCATCAAATTAGCCAGTAACCATTGGTCATCCGCACATCTCTCATTCATTGATCCATCCATGCTAAAGTACATGCATAAATGTATCACACCCATCCATCCATTTACTCCAGTTACCCAGCAATCAGCCCATTCATCCACCCCTCCACCCCATCACAAGACCTTACCTTGGGAGTTTCCTGTGGTCTTGGATAGCTGCTCCAACTCCCAGCCTAGGTGTTTGGACTCCTCCATGCTCCTCCTCTGGGCCAGACACAGAGCCAGGTTATCTTCCTGTAGCTCCTCTATGCGCCTGTGGTCCACCTCCTTTTCCTATAGAGGGGGCACAGAACGTCAGTATTGGTCACAATATCCAATCCATGCGTGATCTGATAGCCCTTGTCAAATGGCCTCATTACTTTTGTCTGCACATGCAGGGTTCATTCTAGTAGAAATCATCTGATGGTTACCCTTGATTTTCTTAAGGGAGAAAGAGAATGACTTGATGATTATGATACATGGAGAGGGGAACGGTAACACAGACTGATGTATGAGCACAGACACTGAACAATTCTTCTTCTATTTCTTAAGACATCTGGTTATGACGATAACCAACGTGTTCCAGTGCAAGTTACAAACTCTAAAACAAGAGGAATATAGGATCTGATCTCTTGTTTTTAATTCAAGGAAATTCGTGCTGCTACATTTATATCTATTTCCACATATCTCTATATCCTCATCTGACTTTTTATAACAGGAAAAAAATGAAGCGAAGCCGAGAAGAGTATGAGCAAAATGGTTACACATTGCCATAGAAACGGTGACGATGCTTCTTGGAGCAATGAGAATCTCTATTGTTTTTATTCAAATTTTGAAAGGCAACTACTATTGCATGTTAGGAAAGTTAGATATGCATTCCATTTATGAGGGCCTCCCTACTTTGCTTATTCGGGTGTCTGACCTGCTCCATGTCATGGACCCGGGCCTCAAGCAATAGGTTGTGTTTCTCTAGCTGGTGGAGTTTATCAGAGCGTGCCCTCCAGCCTGCCACCTGATCTTCCAGCACTTCTTTTGTTTCCTGTAGCACCCGATTGTCTTCCTTCAACTCCTGGAAAACATAAACAAAATTTTGATTCATTTTCATTTCTATGATCCACCTTGCTAATATGTTTTTGAATGCATGAGTTCTTGGATTATGCCACTCTGAGTTACACTTGTTGTACTTGTTCAGTGGAATAGAATAGAATGGAATAGAATATTATCGATCTTGTTTTGATTTAACTCACCTGAACAGAACTGAATTGGAATTTAGTGTATTAAGCTTAACTGAAGATCACTGAATTGAAGAAGCCATTAATAATCATGATCAAAAATGAAGAAGAGACTGCAGAATTACTTTTTTCTTAAATAGCAGTGAAAGACTGATCCTGTTAGGAGCATTCACATCTACAAATGAGGCAATAATCACTGCTACAATAAACTAACATCAATATTTATTTGTACAGATTTAATTGTTGAAACTATGCATTTACCTCCACTTTGGCCTTGTAGAACTCCATGTTGTACAGTTTCTCTCGGTAGCGTCCCACTTCACTTTCCAGCTTGTCTGTCCTGATGGCCCTCTCTCTTAAGGCATCCAACTCATCACGGTAAGTGCGGGCTGCACGGGCATCCACAAGCAGCTGGGAGTTCTGGTTCAGTCACAGGGACAGCAATGGTTGATAACAGAGAAAGTTTGTGCTTGTGTTAGTAGGAGAATGCCCAGGTATGTGCAGCAACACACAAATATGTGGGAATTGTTTTCAGCACGTAATCAGGTTAACTGGTGTAGTCCACCGAAAGTAGAAGCCTTCAACGTAAAATGTAGGCTCTTCTGTTGAGCTATTGACAAAAAAATCCATATGAGCTGAAGCATAATCTATAATATTAGGTCAAAGATCAAAGGTCCATTACGATTACACCTGCTCTGCAGTAAACTACAGCATGAAATGATTGGTTTATTTTCTATTGTGGATAAATCAGAAGGTTATAATGTGCCACAATTAAAAGGATCCGGGCTTTTTCTATTGTGATCTGTTTTATTGTGCTCAGACCTCATGCTGGATTCTCTTCAGCTCTGCCTCCACACTCTCCAGTTCATGTCTGCAGTCCAGCACCTGCTCACTCTTCTCCTCTCTGGTGAGAGAGGATACAGAAGAGGAGGTAGAAGGTAGTAGATTAGTAAGTATTTTTCCGTACTTTTGAATATATTTATATGCAATGTGTAGCCAAGTGTAAATATGCGAGCATACCAAAAATAATATATGCAAGCAATCCTTGTCCAAAAGCAGGTCAAATGTAAGTCATGATTCCAACACTCAGGGTAATGCTATCTGCTTACATTTAGTAGACAAACATGTCGGTGCTTCCATCCAGTGCCATCACATTTCCAGGCATTAAGAAGAACATTTACAGACCAGAGAGATGTAAAAGTGCAATGTCATGCCTTGTTTGATGTTATTATGAGGGATAGTGTTTGCCTAAAGGCAAGAGTCAGCATGACTTCACACAGAAAAGGATGGAGAGAGTGCAACAGAACACAGAAGATGATACACCGAGATAGGAATTGATGGCTCCTCTATGTGTGAGCACACAGCGTATTTGTGTGTATGCATAGAACTGCAAAGCCAATGTGGGTCAATGGCTCTACATAGCTATGGATCTTGCCAAGGCAGGCAGTAATGTGGGCCATGCTCCCCCTGGGCTTTTCTAATCCCCCTGTATCAGCCAATGTCGATTTTTCTTTCTCTCTCTTTCCCTCATTCTGTCCCACTCTCTTCATTATTGGCACTTCTTGAGCGCAGCTAACATTATCTCAGTAGCAGTCACCCTACTGATAAATTCATTTCAACCTACAAGACAACCTTTTCTCCGGCACACACTTACTGCTGGAGGGTGTGGTTTAAATCAGTGAGATAGTCTTTAGATTTTAATTCTATTTAGGTTATGTGATGCATTTTGTAAGTGGTTGCACATAAGCATTCCAATATATGACACATAGCCGTGCAGATGTTAAGTGTTAAGTTTTACATGACTGAGTAATAAGGACGCACAGCATGGTATCAATTTAAAATGTGAAGTGGCACTGATATTTCAACATCTTAACTTATTGACTTATTTCTGTCTTACTGACACGAGTGGCATCAATTCCTCTGATGTCTCTGTTTATAATAAGCAGTCTGAGATCTGTGCAGTCAGTACTCACAGCTCCTGTCGGAGTCGTCTGATCTTAGCCTTGGAGTCAGCCAGCTCCACCGCCAGGTGTTGGTGGGCCCCTTGCTGCTGTACAGTGGAGCAGTAGCTCGAGGAGTCGGGGCTGGGCAGGCTACTGAGCGGACTAGTTGCAACCTCCCTCTCCTGCATCAGCTCAGCTATAGTCTACAGAAGGATAGGGAATAGTGAGTACAAACAAAAAAATCAGGTGCAGTCAGTTCCTGTCTGGAGCCATTTTTGAGTAAGCTGGTAATGATTTAATGTCTGGCTCAAAGACACAACAATGAGGCATCTAGCTGCTGATGGGCACATCAGCTGTCTAACTTGCAAAAAACAGATAACCACCCGCCATTCAGCGGGATAGAGGTTTACCAGTTTTCCCCAACTGTCAATAGCGTTTCAAAGTCACATTTCACTTGAATGTTTTTTTCTGTTTTTTAAATGAAACCGCAGTGGTTTTGCAACATTTTCACAAAGCTTTTACTGGGGCTTATACTTTATGTATTATCCAGTTCAAAATCGTGATGACTTTAAAAGGCTGTAGGTGAAGATTGTTAACCATAGCAACTCAGAATCATGCGGGGTGTCGTATAGAGTAACTAAATGGACATAAAGTAATCTCTTCTGGATACCATAAGTTTAGCTAGCTAGCTAAATTTATTTAGAAAATTTAAACCAGTAGGATCACATTATGCAGTCATTGCACAAAAGAAGATAATTTTGAGCCAATCAAAACTTTCCTAAACATATGATTCCAACTGTCTGTATTTCAACTTGTGTAATTATTGATATTAGAAAACTCAGGTACCACAAGTTGGGTGTCTCTCTGATCCAACAGGCGTCTGATATGCACGGCCATGCTTCTGGCCATGGCTTCCAGCTCATCTGGGTGTCGCTCACTGGCCTCTAGCCAATGCAGGTCCAGTATGCTGTCCTGATTATGGGTCACCTAGTACACAATCAGAGAAACCGAGTCAGGCTATGAGGGCTAGAGTATATAAAAAGAAGTGAGGAAATGAACATATTTATATAAAGTGTCAGCAGCTGGACAAAAGACAGGCTTTTCTTGCTTTCTGTTCTATTTTTATTTATTTTTTTCGATTAGCACAAGTGAAAAAGAAGTATTCCAGATATCAGAATTCCTCATTTTGGGAAGAAATTAATAGGGTGAGCTGTGATAGGTGGTGAGAGAAAAACTCATGTTTTTCTGCTGAAATCTATCTGATACAGTTTACAAAATATGTTTTCCTGCCATGTTTGCTTCACTTGACATGTTCACCTCACAAATGAGACATTAAATACATTAATCTACATTAATCCCAGATGCAGCCATAAGCAATGTTTATCACGACGGGATTAGGCAGTGCTGCTGAAACATTTTACTGCTGTTGCGCTGCTAGTATGTTTTCCACTGCTAAATGGTGAGGAAATAATATGTAGATCAGATCATAACTTCATTTCAGATACCTCCTGAATGAGTGCTGCAATGGGTGCTTTTGTGTCAAAGGCAAGTGCCTGTATCCTTTGAATGTACTCCTCTTTTTTCTCACACTGAAAATGAAGGGAAAAGAGATTAGGATCTGCAGTAAATTAGCTTCAGCAGCCCTGGGGTCTAGATGAAAGAGTGAAACAAAGGTCATTCACAGCACAAGTATTTTTACACAAAATCCCATTCTGCTTCTATGAATACACATTGGAAAACAAACGTGAATACATTTGTATACACATTGATAAATGCACAAGTGAATATGCAATGCACGCATGCATGCACGTGCATACACACTGGCTTAGATGACAGTATTTGCAACCAACTGGCTTGTGTTTACCTGCACAGCACATCCTAAAAGTAGCAGTAACACCTTCTTCATCTCTTCTAGGCTTTGCTCTGTGGGGAGGCAAGATCATTTTGACACCCGGAGGTGAAATTCTGTTATTAAAAAGACCATTCCTGGTATGGTTTTGAGTTCAAGAGACTTTGGTGTGTAAATGTGGGTCACCATTTAGTCAAGCTTTACTGTCAAACACTACTACCGTGGTTAGACTAATGGTGCACAACTAAAAATGTAGTACAAAGATCAAAGGTAGGCAGGTGGTCTTTCCTCTTTGAGCTTTAACCTCCGCCATGTACCATGGTTTGTGAGTTACTGTGATTATTTTCCTCAAGCAAACTAAGTCCTTAGCTAATGAAAAAAACAATCAAATACAAAAATTCATAAGCAGACTTTTGGAGCATCAGCAAACAGAATGTATCAGATCCTTACTGGTGTTAATGATTTAAATCTAAATAAGAATGCAATCTAGATAAGATAATTTATTTTGTTTCAACGAAAAAAGTTACCACAATAAGGAGTCTTGCCAAGCATTGATACGTTGGGCAAAGGAATCATGATCAACTGTCTCAGATTTTCCTGTAAAGAAAAAACAAAAAACAAGAAAGGGATTAAAAAAGACCCGGGATAAGTAAAAGGCAGATTAGCACATTTCAACCAACCAAGACAACAAAGAAACAAAAGGAAATCTTCTTGGGGTGGATCCAGCACTGTCTGAATGGAGAGTGTATGTATGTATAGCACATAGCAGGCCTTTAAACACATTTGGAAGCAGAGCCAGGATTTGGAAAGCGTCCTGAATGGCTAAAGGAAATGGGTAGTTTCCCTGATGAAAAACCACAACCATTTTGCTCCTTGCCAGTTGCCCCCCCCCACAGATTGTATGTATGTGTGGGTGTCTGCGTGGGTGGGTCGGAGGCTAGCAATGGTTTTCAGTGGTTCCTCATGAGAACCAGAAATCCTTTAAATTTTAGGAAACTATTACAAATTCCCCAGAGAGAAGAAAGCTACAGTCGAATGAAACCAATTTAGGCTTAAATGAATTGGAGCCAACCTGTCCTGCACCAAAAAGTCATTTTTTTTCCAGTGACAGTCACACTATTACCAGCAGGGAATGTTTATCTCACTGGATTGATTCTCCCAGCTTCTGCTTCTTTTCCAGCTTAAGTCTGATTATAGAGCGTACCACTGAGAGAAGGCCAGTAGATATTTATGGTGCTGGGAGAGGATGCTCAAATATGGATTTCAGGTTAAGTTCAACTGTTGCAGCATCGGTCAGATCCCCCTCGCCCCCCAAAAAACCCAACAACAAACCTCCATGACTATTTCAGTTGGTCACATGCGACTAAAAGGGGGTATGCATTGTTACCATTACAGGCCTTTGGCAGACGCTCTTATCCAGAGCGACGGACAAGTGCATAGGGTCAAGGTACAAAAGATACTGGAGCAACACTAGAGCTAGGTAACAACCCTAGTGTCATCATAATTTATCAGTCTTAGTGATAGTATTTCCAGAGCTAATTCTAATTTATTCTTTGCATAATGTCTGTGACAGATGAGCTAAAGAATTATACAGATGTGACAGTGAAAGTGGGGTATTAGTCTTAGTTTGATGCTGAACATTGAAAAATGGACAGTTTTTATGTATATCTCTCTTTTTTCAATGAGCATGTATAAAGCTGATTTTAATCCATTCTATTCTATTTCTCTTGCTCTCTAGTCTGTGGGAGAGTAACCCATTTAGCTAAGATTAAAGTATGTGACAGACGAAAGGATCTGTTTTGTCATTTTTTTTAATTTATTTTTTGCTTAATCAGAAAATCTCTAAGTGAAGCCTATTTTTGTGTTATTTCACAAGAACAACGTAGAAATGGATGAGCAGTCTGACTCACCATCATGTAAAAAAATGAAGTGCTTATCTAGTGGGAAAAAAAAATGATAAAAGGTATTGCTCCTCTACTACACGATTTTTGAGGACTTTGACTCACATTCTCAGTCCGGATTTCCAATCCTGATTCCATCACTCTATCACCAAAACAGAGGCAAGTGATGCCGACCAGGGTCTCTGGTCTTCAAATGGGTCATTCTAAAGCTCTAGCCATGGGTCTGACTGGAGCTTTAACATGGATAGCTAGTGATGACCAACCTAGCTTGTGTGCTGATTACACAGATGTTTGTTTACACGGTGGATATTTAGGGCATGTGTCTTAAGAAGAGCCAGATGATCTGGTACCACACTGGAGCAGTAGTATTGGGACAGATGTGCTGCAGACTATGTTGCATGCTTGTGTCTGCATGTGTTTGTCTCGGTGATACAGTAGTCCTATATGTCTATGAGCGTGTATCCGGTGCAGAAGTTCAAATCAGACTCTAATGTCCCAGTTCCATAATCGGATGTGGAGAGGAGAGTAATATTCCATCACTTGGGTAAATGTTCTTAGATCCCATAGCTTGGGACGTTTTCAACTTACCAGATAATAGGTCTTGATTTGACAGACGAGGATGCTCAGGTTCTGGATCCTCTGATTTGAGTCACTGTTCACCTTGTTAACTCCCTGAAGTGTCGCTGAGGGGTTTCTGAAGAAAAACAAGACAATTGTATTGCGGTCAACATTTTTGTTCTTCTGTTTTGAGACTGATAGTTGTCAGTGGAAGTGTCTTTGTCCATGTACAATAATCCATGTGCATGCAGTGAACAATATATCAACATTAACTTATTCAATCTTTTTTGTAATGTCAGTGGAAGAGAATTGAAACAGGCCGAAGCACTGCATCCAGGTTTTAGCAAAAGGATCCCCATGAAATGATTCATAACGGCTCTTTAAATTACTTTCTCATTATAGTCTGTGACAGAGTCCCTCAGGAAGCCAATGTTAGACCACTGTACTTCTTATCAAAACAACTAGGGGAAAACACTTAGTAAAATACATCAGTGGTTGATTATGGTCTGATATGACTTGTTGTAAAACTGGACTGTAGATTGTGTCACATATCTTACATTTGCATGTAAACTCTGCACACATCTGTATGTGCTATTGAGGCCACACATCAAGAGCTAGTTTAGTTGACTTCATCCAAAACCTAGTTTTTACATGTCTCATGTATCACTTTGTCAGTTAGTCAGCCTCTCTTCATCTCTATGCCACGGATTTGCCTCTGTTTGTCCCATTGCTTTACCTCCTGCCATCTGTGACCCATTGCCACTGAACACCAGCAACAAGGCCATAATCCCAGAGGGTCTCCCAATCTAAGAGATTATCCCCCCTTCGGCACCTCCCCTCTGAGCTGCATTGTTGTTTTTTTCTGTTTTAGAGATGGTTATTGTGACCCTTGAGGATAATGGGGGATGAACAGACAGTCTACATATACTACATGAGCTGGCTAGACAGTTGTTAACGTTAAGAACAATGGATTGCCATGTTTTCCTACAACTCAAACAACATCAAACACAGCTGGCATGTCACATTAATTTCTGGTGTCCTAACTTTCATTCTGACCATATCTTGAAACCAGCAACCTCATCCTACACATCACACTCATTTTCCTGAAACAGTTTGTACACACTACCTAGCCCCATCAGAGCTCCCCTTTTTCATATCGGAGAGGGACAGAAGAACAATCAGTCAGGGTGGGATAGGGGTGATGATAATTCCCTTGAAACATAAGGTCTCTAAAACATAATCCTTTAAGTAGTGTCTTGGAGACATCTATGATGGCTATCAAACCCTGGCACTTCCAGACATACTGAATATGCCCTAGTTTAGCACTACCCCATTCGTTTATATTTATCCAAGTTGTTCGATGGATGTCAATACTGCACTGTATAGTTTGGCATGTGGAACTCCAGTAATATAGTTTGCAAATGGGGCACAGGGAAATCTCAGCAATGGATCGAAACTTTGACAGTAACGGGTACTATAGATAGAAACAGGGGGTTGTCAATGTGAGGATGATATGAGCTGTACTACATGTGCTATAGGTTAGAGCAAACCATCATCTGACATAACCAACCATCCTATAGTTGTACCACTTGTGAGCAATACTGTAACATCCAATGGCAAAATTAGTTTGCGGATTATTGTAAAATTATTCAAAATTCAATGATGCTGTCTCTAGCGTGTGTAGTAAACTGAAGACCTACAGTAGATGATGCAAAACTTCATCTGCTTTGCCAACAAATTGAAATTTGGTTAAAGAGGTGCTGAATCTGCATATACCATTATTAAATGTGCATTAAAACAAAATGAAACTTACATCTGGGTCATAATCTCATTTAGAAAGACTCCATCCAGTAATTCTGAAAAGTCCAATGGCACGTCCCCATTATTTGGTACAAATGTCTTCACCTAAATTACAAAGAAAATTAGAATATAAAATCAATTATAGAGAAATGAGAGAATAATCTACCAACTCTCAAAGTGTAATGCAATGATGGACAGCATGAGAAGCAGGCTGACTGTACTCCTTACCCAAGTGACGAGTGGGCTCAGCATAAACTCATCTATATGGGGTAGAAAAACTCCACTTTCCATTTTTTTTATTGTTTTCGTGATGGATTATCCTCAGCCAAGAACTCCAGCACTTTGAATCAAAGAGACGGACTGTGATCTATCACATTTCCTCAGACGAATAAGCCACTCTTGCAAGAAATCTCTGTGCAGCGTTGAGGGAAGCGATGGGATCCTGTCCCATTTAAAACTAGTTTTTTTTTTGTCCTCCAGCCACTGCAGCGACTCAATAACGTTTGAAAGGTGTCGGTAGATGCAGCGATTAAAAAAGAAAAAGCAAACAAAAAGCCACCTCTCCACATTGACTAGAGCTTAAATGTCACTGAATCAATATTCAAAAAGCATTCCATCGGCATGTTTCCCGCAATACGCACACATCCTCCTCTGCTGCAAAGGCATCTGCCGCCACATCTCCCCCCTCCCAC
>OMLC01035983.1:0-15540 GCA_900302585.1 Regalecus glesne
CATCATAACCATGGAATTCAACCCTCACCTTTCAGCTAATCGGAAAGCCAACCATCTTTACTACTTGCCCTACTTGTTAGAAGTACATAGTTATTTCTCCCAATATCATTTCACATTCTGTTTATCTGCAGACTAAATTATCCAAAGAAACAGTAGTAATTTTGTCATATTCAAGTATTTATTTCTTAAGAGTGAAAAATTGATTACATATTTATTTTATTTTTTGTTTAGCTCTCATTTCCTCTTTATCTCCTTGGGTTCCCGAGGTATTTCCCTTCGGCACTTTAAAACGTGTCTTCTGAGAATACAGCAGATTCTTTGCAAAAATCCTTGGAATATGACCCATGTACAAGAAAATTGCCAGGATCATTCCTGAAAGACAAAAATTAAACTTCACCAATATATGTACATTTAAAAAATCAAAATTGTTATTGGATATATTTGGGGTCTTGTTTATTGTTATTTTTTATTTTAGTGTCATTTACCTGTAAGGGGTCCAAGCCAATAGACTACTGCATACTCTGTGAAAGTGAACCCAGAACAATGGAAGGTAAGGCCATAAGCCACGGATGGATTCAAGTAGGCGGATGTATAGCCACTGGCTGAAAAAAAGGAGAGAAAAATGTGTTACTCTTTTTATGACACTGGTAGAAGCTTTTCACTCAAAAATGTCATCAGAAAGCAGAGGATAGCAGTGATACACTGGTCTTCAGCAGTGAACTGAAATTGAATTCCCACAAGTCAATATATTCTTGTTTTATTTTTTAAAAATGCTGCCAACTGTTACACATGTTTGTCCTTTACTGTATAAAACAAATGCAAAATAAACAGATCCATAACAGATCCAAGGTTCTCATGAAAACCGCATGAATCATATTTAAATCCCTGGAACTTATTTGTGTGGTGGAGGGAGATGAAACGATCTCCATAACTGATACGGATGCAGAGAAAGATGTTCCTAAAACGGTGTGTGTTTTATTTTGCTTTTATTTTTTTCCATGTTTATATGAAACTTACCAGCATGGGATAGGAAACTCTGCAAGACTGCAACAATGGGTACCCGGATAAGAGCTGATCTACGTCGCAGGCTCAGGTGGAGTAAATGAAAAATGAGTGTGCACACACATTCTGTGAAAAAACCCTGTTGCAAAGAGACCAATAGAGATGTGCTGCATTCCCTCGCCATCAGGTTTTTTATCATGTGCATATCTGTCAGCTCCAGGTCCCAGTAGTATTTAGCAACAAAAAGGCCAAGATGGGCTCCCAGAAACTGAGCTGCAACAGCTAGAGAGGTGGACAAGATGTTGTCTTCAAGTAGCAGAAATTTCAGTAGGGCCTGGGTGGGGTTCCCTGAGGCACTACCACAGACCACGCCATGGGTCAGCAGAACCACAAACAGGATGGTTACAGTGACATCCGGACCCAGGCCCCCAGCCCACTGACCCACCTCTACAATTGTCTGCACTTCCAACCAGCATGCCACTAGTACAAGAGAGGCGGAAAACTCTGACACGAAGTCCAAACGTGGCCATCTCCTGAGGAGTGTTTTGATTAAGATGCCAAAAGTAACAACAACAAGGAAGTATCCAAGGGATGCGTTCAGTCCAGACATGGCTCAAGTCAGTTGTGGTGCTTTCCAAGTGGTGAGCAGGCTCTGTATGACAACGTGGCAAATACACAGACACAGTTCTTATCAGAGAAATTTCAGGTTTTTATCCCTAAGCCACCTGCCAAAATACACACTGCACTTCTCAAGGTCACGCCAGAAAGTAAGCCTTGCTCTGACTGACGTCAAAAACCAATATCTCATCTAGTGCTCATATTGAGTGTGTGCATGTATGAAACCTTTATTTTTTACATTTCTATCCTGAGCCTAAGAAATGTGTCATACATGTTTGTTGTTTTATTGATTTTCTATAGTAGTCTAAACATGCAGATGAATAAATAAATGATTCTCTTATCAGTCCCACAAGGGGAAATTTGGATTTCTCTGCATTTTTGACCCAACCGATTGTATAGGAGTAGTGAGCTGCCAGCATATGGCGCTCGGGGAGCAGGTAGGGGTTCAGTGTCTTGCTCAAGGACACTACAACACACTTTCTGAAGGAGACGGGGATTGAACCAGCAACCTTCTAATTACTAGATGACCTATTCTACTTTCTGATGCTATGATCAAAATATGCAGCATTGTATTGTGCAAAGTATGGAGTCCTTTTATTTTGAAAAAGCCAATTGCAGGCCCATAAAGGCAGATGTTAACTTATTTTTCCAAGATGTTAGAGAA
The DNA here is from genome assembly GCA_900302585.1 of Regalecus glesne. Lineage (NCBI taxonomy): Eukaryota > Metazoa > Chordata > Actinopteri > Lampriformes > Regalecidae > Regalecus > Regalecus glesne. The sequence continues at coordinate 2,285 of OMLC01035983.1, forward strand.
AAAGCTTCCATCATCAGGATGCTTCCTAACATGATAAAAAAGGATTTCTGATTGATATACAATGTGGGGATGAAACTACTCCCTGAGGGAGTGATGTGGATGTTCACAGATGTACGCTACGCTGGGGTAATCACACCAAATACCAAGTGATCAGGGAACCAAAACCTCATGGTGGAGGTTTAACCCTCTACAGTCTTCTCGGGCCTTAACAAGCTTAATCATATTAGCCCAAAGCAGTCCACATTTTCATCTGGCCCCAGAAATAGCAAGCCCAGCAGTCCCTGTGCTCAGAGCCTTTAGATTACAAGTTCAGGGTCCCACTGAGACTTGGCTTGACAAAGTGATGCCCCTGCCATGGAAGTAAACATCGATTAAACATTGAAAATGTGCTAAACCTGATACCAAACCTGACAGGAATCTCTCAAGTTTTGTTTCGGCTGGTGAAACGTAAAACCTAATTAGAGGCTATCTTCCAGCAAGGCAACGGTGCACAAATAGGCAATGCACAATTATATTTGCAGTAGATACATCAAGAAAGCTGGACTTAAAAATAATCCACACAAAAAAATGATCTCAAAGTCTATTAGGTTCATTTCAATAGGCCAAATGAGACGTTGCCACTGAGGCAGCTTTGGATGCTGTAGAGCCTCCTGCATTATGAGCAAGAGGTTCTGAAATGTTTCAGAGAATACACCCAGGTTACACCAAATGGATTTATCACATTTTAATATAATGTATATTTCTCACATAAACACATTTCAACAAAGATCGAATGCAGCAAAAAACATACAATAAAATTAACATGGACAAAATGGATTAGAAAAGGCTTGAAATTGATAAACAGGTACATATTCATAATATGCAAAGGCGGGATATTTAATCATGTTTGCATGGCTATGTGAGTATGCTTTGGGGCTGGTTAAAAAGAGTAATAGCGTCCTAACACAATTCTTATCTATAGGTCAGATGGGTCTTGATAGTTTGTTAAGCTCATGAATCATTGTAGAGCTAAGTATCGATATCATTTTTTACATCTATCCCTTGTCAAACCACTGAGTCATGCTGGAGCCTAACATGGTGAATATTGAGCGAAAGTCAAGGAAACATCCTGGACAGGTCGATATTCCGTGTCAAGATTTGAGTAGTTGGAGGTTACGTGTCTTGCTCATGGACACTTCAACACTTTGGAGGAACTGGGTGTCAAATCACCAAACTTCTGGTAATTAGACGACCGTCCTACCTCCTGAGCTATGCCACTATGCATAGACGTCCTTGTCATATATTCTGTCCTATATGCAGACTGGGTGACAACAGAGTTCAGATGAGTTTTTTGTGCGTGTTATCATTTGTTATTAAATCTTACTGATGACTTCGTTGTACAAACTCTGCTGAAGCCTTCCCTCATTGAGGGAACTGATTTGTTTTACGTCATCTTCACGTCAACGACCGTACCTGCCACAGCACTGTTACCATGACAACACATCCCTAACAACGGCAAAAGATAATGATAATAAATCCGGCTAGTTTCCTTTCACTTCCTTTCACTTGTCAGTGTCGACATTCACAAAGAAGCAGTCAGCATTGGTAAGTCAAGAACATTAGTTAGCTGCTTCTGCTGCCAGCTCTCAATTAGGCTAACCGTGAAGTTAGCCACTAACTTTTAACTGTCTTGTTTGTTGCTGTCAGTTTCCGAAAGGTTAAAAAACAAAAACCACCGGGCAAAACAGCTCTGGGACAACGCCAGGGTAACACTGATCCAAGGTCAGCTCAATTAAACCAAATTCACGTTGTAATACGTCTACGTTATTTGGGTTAACTTGGAGAAAAAAGTGATGAATCACACTGTTCAGTTTGGCAAATCTTAGATGCCGTTTATTCGAGATGGGTTTATTTATGAGTCAGCAGTCAAACCAAGTAACCACGTTGACGCTAACCTTGACACAAGGATGTCCGGGATGAACAAAGGCGAATTGCTTTAAGTTTTTGCTGTTGTAATCCATCAGTGGATGAAAAACAACATTTTTTTAAAAAATCCAACAGATATTCACAGCAACAACACTTTCCTACAGAACACCAGATTCAGTCAGCATCCAGTTTGCTGTAGCCAGGAGCCAGACCCATCCCTTTACCACAAGGCTATTACTGGGATGTCGGAAACCCTGAGTTGGATGTCAGAAACCAAATCTTCATAACAGAAATCCATATCTATATATTAAAAGTATGGATTTGGAACAAGAGGTCCAGAATAACCAAATCAGGTGTCACTTTTCCAATGTTCAACTCACTTCCTCCTGTTTATTTGAAGGGAAGAACTTAAAAGAGGAATAAGTAGCACTACAAATGTTAGTTCTGAAAAATATTAATGTTTTTTAACATTAAATAGGTCACTTCTTAAACTGTTTTTCCTTTTTTATGCTGAGGGTGTCTAAGTCTTTAAAAGAAGACTCCACCTTCAGACCAGGGTGTGCAGTCAGGCATAGCAAAGTTACCAATCTACTCACCAGTCCTGATCACCTTGCCTTAGGGACTGCCCCAACCAAAAGTTTGTGTTAGCCACTGGACTTAGTCTAGATTTAGATATTGTGCTTGGTCAGAAAAAATGTCTTGTTCTCTTTTTGTAGACTATATCTAAAAGCCCTCAATTCCTCTTTGGGAATATATTACATAGGTCTTACTGGAAATTATGTTTTTTAATAATTTATTGCATCTTTATGCTTACAAAGTCTTGCAAGTAAAATATAGTATATTACAACTCGATTTCTCCTGCTGGGATTTCCACCTGTACACAATCCACTGTTATAGTTCATACCCCACTCTGAGCCCAGTCTCCGTTTCATTCAGACAATTTCTTTATTTCAAGCATCTCATAGACATTCACTGTGCAAACCCTTAAAGGGGGTTACCAATTGTTACTAGTTCATTTGGATGGATTCAGATCATCTGCTATTTCTATTTTCACAGGCCAAGAAATGGATTCTAAACACTTCACGAGTGTTATATCAAAGAAGTATGGCTCATTCAAGACTATCAAACATTGTCTACAGAGACAAAAATTGTCAAGAGAGGTACATATATGAATGTAAAAACAGGGACACTCCTCACCAACCTACACTGAGATGTACCAAATTTACAAATAACGTCAGACAGAGTAGTATTTCCAGTTGCATAGACCTGTGAGGAGTAGTAAATGGTAGCATGACCTACCCTAATGAAGATGTGAATGCCTGTGAAATGAAGCAGAATTTATTGTGTCAAGTCAGCACTCAGTGAAGTTACAATAGCCATGTGGTCGCTATATTGTCATCAAAATATAGATTTTTAAAAGACAATAGTTTATTAAAATGTTAGCTCACCTGATAAAATCAATAACAAGAAAAAAGTAAGACAACCTTAGTGGCACATGGCACAAGTTAAAGGAAAATGAGATATTCACATCATTCTTTTTGCAACCTAGGTCTTGATTTTGAAGTTGTTTTGCCATTACCCTTATCAGGTTGACGTCTTTGCACACACTGGTTTCAATTTTGAGAGTTTGGAAACTGCTAGATTACAGCTTTATAACCGTGTCTTATGGGGTATCCGAACAGAAGCCTTAAACTTGTTCTCTCAACAAGAACAAAATATGCATTGTCTTGGTTAGATTGTGTACATGACAAGCCATTAGGGGATTTATCAGTGGTTAATACTATCTACAATAACCAAGATGGTCATTTGTTTATGTTAAACCAGGAAATAGCAGAGCAATATGATGGAATATCTTTGAAAATGTTGGACATTTCGGGTAATATCTTTTAACTCCCACCCTCCTGTTTGTTTTCAAATACTTAGTTTAGATCATTTGGTTGATTTGAAACATGTCTGACTTTTGTGTTCCAATACCCCATAAGACACGATTGTGAATCTGAGTCAAGAGGTGGTCATCTAAGATATCCACAATGAAGCTTGTGAGGGAAATTATATCATAACCGATATGCAGGATGGCCAAAACAACAAAAGCAAGACCCTAACCAGAATCATCAAGTAAAGTCATAACAGACTCAATCCGCAATTTCCTCCAGTGGGACTAATAAAGGAATATCTTATCTTATCTTAAAGGATACAAACCAGGATGTAAAAAAGTAGAATCATCCTTTGACTCTTAATTTGGAGTCAATCCAAAATTACTCATAATATATAAGCAAAACATCAATTTGTAATTCATTACCATCATATCCTTTTGTATATCTCTGTCCTTCAAGGTAGAGCGGATTACTTCACAGGGGTTGGCTACAAAGAACCGCAGAGCCCTGGTTGGGGACACCTTGTTCTACACAAATAGATCTAATTGGTGCTGCTCCCTGTGTCCCAGGGAGACTTTGCTCATTGCTCTCACACGTAACACTAAGCCTAATCTTGTGATTAAAAATATACAAAAAATACAAACTCCTTTTTTGGCCTGAACTGAAACTGTGTTCATATTTCAACAGAGGAGGAGATGGAGGAGCAGTTTTCTCTTCCAGAGTCTGTGGGCAAGGTTATCTCTGAGCAGCTACGACAGGGGAACACTGTACACATGTGTATCAGTTGTTCCACAAGGCTAGTCAGGCATTTGTTTTTGTTTCTTAAGGGTATATCCAATACTGCAAATGGTGTATGTTGTGTTAAATATTCACTTTGTCTGCTTTTGTTAGAAATAAGGAATCTTCCCAGACGCACCGTGAAAGAGAGTCTGCTGGAAACGAGGCATCAATAGAGAAGGTGCCTTTAATTATTTTTGACCAACTGAAGAGAAAAGACGTGGAAACACTCACGTCTCGAGCTCTTACAAGTTATACACAACTTCCAGTGAGTTTTACTTGAAAAGTTCCCTTTCAGCTAGGGGTAGTTGTTTTCTAAGCTACCGGATCGTTGTGATTATAGCAGCTTTAGTTGAAATAGTTAATCTTACATTGGTGTGATTTTTCAATGAGATTCTTCAACAAGCTAGAGCTGATGTTTTTTTAAGTGGCAAACAGAATAGTGACTTATTGGGCATTTATGTGGTGATGCCTAGAGTTGCATGAAATTTATAAAATAAAATCATATTGCAGCTTTGTTTTTGATATTATGCCAGTAATATGAATTGTAAATCATGCAGATGCATACTGTATTGTTTGCAACAAAGACCTAGAAGATACTGCATCACATCAAAGTACCTAGTTTAAAAGGCAGTCTGAAATTACTTTTCCTCTGATGACAGTGGAATGGTTTATTCACACCACTTGACCATTATTTTCCTGTAATATTGAAAAATTCTAATATTATTATTTTCCACAGATTGCTACTGGGTCTATTCCAGTGTTGTCCAACAGTGGTGAATATAAACACAAACCATCAACTTCACCTGGCTTCCACGCTCTCAACCCCTCTCAGCAACCTACCTCAAGTAGGAGGAGTGCCCTCTCCACCATTGTGCACATCACAGAACATCTCCAGAATGAGGTGATAGAGGAAAAACGCAAAGAGAAAGACTGGGAGGAAAAGCTACAGTCGGGGGGCTTGCCCAAAGAAATTTCACAGACTCAAATTAGAAGCCTCAGAACTCTCTCAGCCACAGGACATGTTGCTAAAAACATGTTCAAGGGACAATTATCTCTACATCATAAGAAGCTATCAGTTTTTTTATCCTCTCTACCCACTACTGGAAGGTCTCCTCACGAACTGAAGGGTTCCCAGAGAAGCCCTTTAGCTGTGCACCCCACAAAGAGGAGTGGCTCCTCTGACACAGTCATGTTTGCTGTAGAGGGGACAAACCCAAGTCAAACCCAAACATCTGTCAGTTTACAAGAATCTTTTAGACCTCAGCTTAGTCAAATAAGGAAGAGATTAATCCACTCCACTCGTCCTAATATGTACAGAGAGCTACCTGACACCCAAAGCCCTCAAAGGAACTACAAGAACCTGAATAACGTGCTGAGCATCAAACAGGTGGTTCCTATCAAGCGTCAGCCCAGTAGGGGCGTTTGTATGTTTGAACTGCATGGCTGTGTGGTTCCAGAGGATGCGAAGAAACCAAACATTGCCTCAAACGAGGTCAGTATCTCCCTCACTAGATCAAATGGCAAGAAGGGGTCAAATAGATGTGCAACATCTGTTCCAACGAGAAGTCGGCCAGAGCTAAAACCCACAGACGACCATAGCTCCACTCTACACAATGCCACCCAGGAACCCAGTTCACACGCTGTGAAAGAAACTGCTAATAATCCCTTTGACCAGGAGAAAGTCATCAAAATTCCAACTGCGGCGAATATGCTCTGACCCATCGTGTTTTGGGGGAAATCACGTCGTTAATTTTCCTGTAGGGCAATTGTCTCCCCATGTAAACAATTGGTCTGGTCTCCGTGATTTATAACGACTCACTACATGTCGTTCCAACATTGGGTTTAAATAATTTCATCAAACTTGCCTACCATGGTTATTAAAAGTGTTTGGCAAAAGTGTGTGAGACTCTGGCTCGATGGCGATAATAGACATAAAGCTGTGTTGTTGGTTTTTGCTTGCTCTTCTTTAATCTATGGCACGATAGCGCCGGAGAAGCCCTGGCGGAAGTCGTGTGGCGTCAGCGTCCCCGTGTAGCGGTGCGCCGGCTTGGTGATGGAAGGGGCAGAAGCAGACGAAGAGGAATGACTGCACGTCGGGGATGGCGGACAAATCTCTGACGGTGTTCGTAAAGCTGTTCGCCGCCGGATTTTATGGTTTCAGTTCTTTTCTGATCGTCGTCGTCAACAAGAGTGTCCTGACCAACTACGGGTAACGACCGTGTTTCTTGACTGCCGTGCGTCGTAGCCCGGTTGAAAAACCCACCGCGCTAGCTTAACGCGACGTTAGCCGTGTTCACCGATGGGCTAGCGGGCGGTCGCCTAACTTTTCTAAGCTTGCTGGATGTCAGAGATCGATGCTGCATCTCGGTGTAACTATTCTAAATTGAATGTTGTTGGGTGCTGTACGAGGTTTTGACAAGTAAAAGCACACTCAAAGAACAACTTTACTTCTGGACTTTAATGTTCCCCGTCATATCATTATTGTTATTATTATCATAATGATGATGATGACTATTATTAGTTCCGACCGGGACTTATAATTAACTGTACTGCCTTTACAGGTTCCCATCTTCAATATGCGTCGGAATAGGACAAGTGAGTCGACTACTTTTCCCACACACTGATTCAGGCGCAAATATCACTTTGAGTCGATGTACAAAGCTAAATTGAGATTTTTGCAAATATTTCCGTAGATGTTTGCCACCGTGGTTGTGCTGTGGGTGGCCAAGGCTGTAAGGGTGATCAGCTTTCCAGACTTCGATGAGAGCATACCTGGCAAGGTAATGTATCCCCTCTTATTTAAATCACGCTTGTTTTATACTTTTTTAAAGTTCACTTAATGATTGCTAAAACGTTTGAACAGTTTTTCAATGGGGTGGCATTTTCATCTTATTTCTTATTACAGACATTTCCTCTACCGCTCCTTTACGTGGGAAATCAGATCACTGGCCTGTTCGGAACTAAAAAGCTGAAGTAAGTTATGAAAGTCAAGGTGAAACTCACATTAAAAAAGTTATTCATTAACTGATCAGAACTAGTTTTGATATTGTTCTAACCTTAAGTCCTGTTCAGTAAAACTGTCATTTATGTCCCCCTCCCGCCAGTCTGCCGATGTTTACTGTTCTCAGAAGATTCTCTATCTTATTCACCATGCTTGCCGAGGGATTTCTACTCAAGTAAGGTTTTATTGTGCATACCGTGAAAAAAATCCTTGCTTAAACTGTCTTTTGCCTTTCACTTGGATTTGCTGGGACCAAGTCACAAAGCAAAGCCCTTTGAAGCCCATCCTTGAAATATATTTCCTGCACCATGCTGTTAGGTTGGCTTTTTCATTGCTCTACCTCCCTTTGACTTTGTTAGGAAGAAATTCTCCAGGCCAGTCCAGTTGACAGTATTTACAATGATCCTGGGGGCGTTTGTGGCTGCAAGGTAACTTCTGATACATCCAGGTGTTCCAACCAAAATGACCTCTGCTACAAAGGGTTGGGCTATATTGATATATGTCCTTTCAACTGACATTGTTTGTGGCCATCAGGAATATGTTTTCTCTGGTTACAGAAGGAGAATGCAAGAACAGATGCCAAAGTTGAACTTTAAGTGACAAAACATTTGAGATGTTCTCTCTTTATCTCCTTTAGTGCGGACCTTTCCTTTGATCTTCAAGGTTATGTGTTCATTCTGCTGAATGATGTGTTGACTGCAGCCAATGGAGCTTATGTAAAACAGAAGTTGGATTCAAAGGTATTTTCACTACCAGCAGATGCATAATAGGCGTTACTTTTGGCATTGAGCTGATATGGAATTTTTTGGAGTCCAATGTCTGTGCTGTTATAAGAATGTTAATGAGCGTCAACATTTTGTGATACAGTTGTCTCTGCTCTTCACTTGTCCAGTTCAGTTCCGTACTTCAACAGTTTTACAAGAGCGTGTACTGTCTCTTCGCTGTAATGTATTGTAACATCATAGTCTCTGGTCCTACTTTTGGTTGTGCTTGTTTGAGTATGATTTTTAATTGTGGAGCTCAATACAGAAGCTTCAGTGTGTTGTAAGTCAGAAATGGCTTGAACTTCGGTTTTAGTCCATTTTAATGATACACAAGCACCTCAGCTCTCATATTACGGTGAAGCCAGGACTGATGACACATTTAGAGCACGTAGAATCCACTAAAACTGTAATAGATGTGTGTGGGGTGGGGGTGAGTGATAATGTATAGAACATTGATCATTTTAATTTTCTCTGACAGAGAAGCTTTCAGCATAAACTTTTATGAAGATGTTCTGGGATGGCTTCATAGACTGGCAATGCTTGATATCCGTATACTAGTTAGGAAGGAATGCACTAGACCTTTGGTGAATAACCCTCTCTGTTCTCTCCCTGCCTGCCTTATTTTTTGTGTAAATGTTGCTCCCTACCCCTCTGTCCCCATGTTCTTTTTCACAGGAGTTAGGAAAATATGGGTTACTATATTATAACGCTTTATTCATGATCATTCCCACCTTATTATTGGCTCATGTAACTGGAGATATACAAAAGGTAAGCAGAGCCAATTTGTTCCTGCTGTTAGTCTGGCAATTAATCCACCTCTTGGATCACTTGTTTTTCTGTCTTTATCTGAACCTCTATCACTCTTTAGCCATGTTGGATGTATCCTTACTAATGCAGTGGTTATATAGTACCCATAGCTTTAGATTTAAGGTTTATTTGATGGCTATATGGCCTTACTATATGAGATAATGCCAGGCTTATTCCAGGTACTATTCGTTGTGCATGTGTTATGTGCAAGGGCGTGAGTTGCATTTGAGCCGTGTGTTTGTTGGTCAGAGTGGGCAGAGACCTGCTGGTTTGCCAAATTACAGAAGTGGAGGGGGCAACAGCCAGAAAGGCACAAAGCTGCTATTATGCTTGTAGCAGAGTTATTACAGCAGCTCCTACAACTTCTCGCTGGCCAAGTAACCAGACCAGATACTCTTGACTGCCTTCATTAAGTCTACTTTGAGCAATCATTTGAGTTTATTTATTAAAAAACCCACCAGCAATATATTTTTTATTAAATATGTCAGAGAGAGAGAGAGACAGGGAGAATGAATGAATGAATGAGAGAGAGAATGTATGCACATAAACATTTTTTATGATTTATGATGAAGAGTTCTATAGTTTCTCACTATGCGTCTCCCCCTTATCAGGCTGTGGAATATTATGGCTGGTCAGATGTAATTTTCCTCTCCCAGTTTCTTCTCTCCTGCATCATGGGGTGAGACACAATCTATTGGCATGCCTGTAATTGTGTGTGACTGGGTGTCTCTGTGTGTGAAAGCAAGGAAGATTGTGTTTTATATCAAGACTGAAAATCATGATCACATTACCATGACATTCCTCTTCCATCATTGCTGGAATTTAGAATCTAAGGAACAGTAAAACCTTTCTATGTAACTGATTTGTCCACTTTACTTTTCTATCATGCAATGTTATGGAAGTGTTGTACTATGATTTCTTGTTCAAACAATTGTTTTGGATTATGGCCAATGTAATCACATTACTTTTTTCAGGTTTGTTCTGATGTATGCCACAGTGCTCTGTACACAGTACAACTCCGCTCTAACAACCACCATTGTAGGCTGTATCAAGGTAGGACATTTGTGTGAAAAATGGAAATACAAGATTTTTTTTACTACGAGGCATTTAACTCTGTGCTCATTTTTACTGTCTGTCTTTATGCAGAATATCCTAGTGACATACATTGGGATGGTGTTCAGTGGAGACTACATTTTTTCATGGACTAACTTCATAGGTTTGAATATCAGGTGTGTAACTAAAGAAAATGAGGTTGTGATTACATTTTCAACATTGGGATCAAATTTCCTGCCTCAGTTTTGATGACTATATTCTCTGTGACTGTTATTAGTTATTTAGACTATTAGAGACACAGCAAGTAATGATGGAATTCTGACCAAACGGGAATGTTCAAGTGTTGACAGATGCATTTCATCAATCTTGCATTGTAGAAGTTACTGGTGGGTAGCTCCAAGGGGAAATTTGCAGTGGTACAAAGGAATAAAGAGGAAAGCGGAAGAGGCAGAAACAAAATAGAATTGACTGTTATAATTGCACATGGAATTATATATATTTCACAGTGAATTGATATTGCATTTATATTGCACACTTTATCACACACTGAAAGGAAATACTGAGTATTTAGGAAATACTCATGTAAGGAGAGATTGTCTCTTACACATGGCTGCCATCCAGGCCTCCCCTGGGTGTCTAGGATTCAAATCAGCTCCATTTTGTGTTCATTAAATCTTAACGATATCCTGGATTTGATTTTCATTGAGAACAGATGATTAATATATAGTCCAGTTAAAGCCTTGAAAAAAAAAGTGCCATGATGAAACGTGTGCATGCTGCGTGACACTGGCATGAAAATGCAGGCAAGCATATTCTTTTGACAGCTTTAACATGGATGACATCTTTGGTTTTCAGTATTGCAGGCAGCCTGGTGTACTCGTATATCACGTTCACAGAGGAGCAGTCCATTAAAGCAAGTGAGAACGGCAAGCTGGAGATCAAGGGCAAGGTTGTTGTATGAAACACTGGATCTTTTTTTCTATGCTGATGAACAAGATAAAGCTATTTTTGGTACAGTTTATATTTATTTAGTGTTTTAGTAGCGGCGATTTGGAAATCTTTGGAATTGTTTGTTTGCTTTCTCCTGCCTTGCCTAATGGAGCCTGACAGTTACCAGAAACCACATGGTAAAATCCTCCTGGAGAACAATGAGACTGGGACTTGATAGGTCACCCCCTTTTTTTCCCACTTGAATTGATCCTGTTCTTTACAGTGGGACAGTTGTAATGCTGTTTTTAGTACTTTTTAAACCTCAGCAGATTTAATGTACTTGTATGCTGTCATAAGAAGGGAGAAGTTGAAATAATTTATTTTCATTTTTACCTTACAATTTTTTTAGCGGGTGAGACATTCCTTACAATTTGAGCAACCAAACCAGTCAGGTTGAATGTTGAACAGAACTGTTTTTCTCCAACTGGAGTGACCAGCTGAAATATTCAGTAGTTTAAAGCAGGGGTGCTCTAAAGTGGTTGGGTCTTGCAGTAAAAAACAGGCACAATCATTGCTTTTTTTAATGTAGTCGAGCCTTACCAGTTTGCTGTTTACAGGGAATGTAAGATACAATGCCTTCTGTGCATGAGATGCTCTGACCTTATGGTAGATGTCGTCTTTCGTCATTTCTCCCCTTTTTCACATCTTTTATTTTGTAGATTTGCTGGTTTTTAAACAGACAGTGATTACACTAGAATAACCTCATCCTTCAAACAACCAAAGTGGGTTGTTCAGTCCAAGGATTGTGGCTTTAAGTGTATTTGTTCTTTTTCTGCAAGTATGCTATAAGTATGCTCCTACAATAACTGTTTACATTGTGCTCCTTCAGTGTTACTGAATATTTGTCATGGTGTTTTATCGTAGGTTGTTACCAGTTCTGTCTATGCAGAGGCAACAAGCAGTAATTATGTTTTTGCTTGTTTGACAAGATATTTTATTATAGTCATTGCACTTTTAACCATTTTCTAGGGAGGGACAGTAAAAGGGTGAAAATTGTATATCCTCACATCTCATTATGTTTATATTTGTGAGTTTGAGGCTGACAAAAAGTCAAAATGTACATTTCAGAACTGTCTTTTTTGATAGGGATAATTTACAAGCAGTACTGAGCAGTAAGACATTTTCTATACTTCTGCCTGCCATATGTGCACTCGTCAAGCCATTGAATGAGTGTATTGGGTATGTTTTTTTCAATTCGTTTTTGATATCCAAACTGTAAGTTGGGTGACTGCTGTGTTGTTGATGCTGATCTCAAATGCAGTAATTATGGATTAGTAACCAACAGAGTAAACTCTACATCAGAGAACTCTTATTTTTACATTAAAAAAAAACAAAAACAACAAACATTTGGAACCCCTCCGCCATTGGTGTCTGATTGAAATGTTATTTACCTGCTGCCTCCCAACAGGAAGTTAATAATCTACTGGTTAAATGATGGTGAAGTGGTAAATCATCTTCTTCTTATACAGCGCTTTTCTAGTCTAACGACCACTCTAAGCGCTTTATAATGAATGCCTCACATTTACTAAGCTACGCAGCGGGATGACGGGGGCTGGAACTGTAAACTGGGTGAGTTTGGAGTGAATCCTTCACTCCAAGCTTAATATCCTATCTGGGATAATGCTGTCGAACATTGAGCACAAACAGGACCCTTGCATATCTCCCTGGAGGAGTCAAGGTGTTGGCAGATGTAGCACAACCCCATGATGACTGCATCCTCTGCTGACCTGTTTGCTGAGCAGGGGGGCTGTGATTTCCTTCAGGTGGACCAATGCCAGCCTCTTGAATGGTTTCGTAACCACAGATGTTAGGGCAATGAGCCTGCAGTCATCTAATCCTGTGATACAAGGTTTCTTGCAGGCTGGAATGATAGCAGAGGTCTTAAAAGCAGGAGGGGACTACACACAGCTCCAGTGATCCTTTGAAGTTCAATGTGAAAATGTGGTGACCAGCTGGCTCCCAGACTTTAAGACAGGAGGGTGACATGCCATCTGAGCCTGGTGCCTTGCTGGTCTTCTGTCTCAGGAAGAGAAGTTACACATCAGCACACATCCTGAGTGCGGATGGGGAGGTCAGTGGGGA
>OMLC01035984.1:0-16834 GCA_900302585.1 Regalecus glesne
ATATATTACTGTGTATATAAATACCACAAGGCTGCATTCACTCCTGTTGCCTTTCCCCAGATAGTTTCAGACTGCCACAAAGAGAGGTTCATTTTACATGCTACCATTAGTCCCCATGTTGTGGGTGTGGACATGGACATAGACGGACCGTGGGGGATTGAAGTTGGATGGGCTTCCCGACAGCCTGCAGTGGGATCACACCCATAACCTCTGGCTCATCATTTCCTGAAGCGTGTTCTATTAATGAGCTATTGTGTCAGAAAGCTACTGAGAGGTCTGTTTTACATGTCACAATGAGTCTCCACATTGTGGGGTGAACAGGGACTTATATGGAGCTTGGGGGATTAAGGCCGGATACCCTTCCTGACATCCCGTGGTGGGTTCGAACCCACATACCACTGAAGTACCCAATATCAAATCATTCAGTTTGCTTGTAAACACATCCGTGAAAACGTCACAGTGCACGTTCAACAGTCTTGTGTGCTGAGGGCAGTGACATGCACGTGAAACGACGTGATCGATCCGTTTGTAGGAACAATTAATAATCATTATAATGAACCTTGTTGTGCTATAGCACTGTGCAAACAAACATGGATGCTGCGCTCAAGCCAAAGACAAACGTGTCTCCATGGCCAAACAAACAGAGACGTACATTGACAAGAACCGTGTCACGCCTCCACCAAGTTTAACCTTCAGCTATTTAGGGTCATCAGACTAAGATGTTTATGTGAAAGTTGCTTTGGTAAGGCCGATACCTAATTATTAGCTCGCTCTGCAACACAAAGACATAGTCATGGGGCCGGCCAGATGTAAGGGGGAAGATATGCGAGCTATGTTGCTCGCAGCCTGTGCATTGTTTTGGTGGTGTCTATAGACCGAGTTCAAGAATCTGTTTTCTGTGAAAACAGTTTTGGAAACAAATCCCCACAGTCATCTGGGTAAAATACATTCCTTGCCATTTAAGGTAATTTACATTTGTTGGATACTTGAGTGGTTACTAATATGTTAAGTCACTTGTGGCTGAAAAGCGAGGTATCCATGTGAGGAGTTCCACTTGACGGTGTGTGTTTTAACTCGTCCCGCTCCACTTTGACACAGCTACGGGTCTCGCTTCAGTGTAACCTTTACCATTGGTTAAATCGTCGACACAAAAAGTGTGGTCACAATTCTTATCTAAGCTCTTACATCATCTCTGCGTGTGTATGTGTGCGTGGAGGGGGTTTATTGCAAAAGAGCATTAACACATGGGTACTCCTGCACCTGCAGACTGGGGTCTGGTGCACAGAAACATCAGAAACCAACATTCAAAGATGAGTTACTTGCAAAGCCCTAACCACCAGTAAATCCAGAAACAGACAGTAGATCAGAAACTGCAAGGGACGAATAAAAATCATCCAGAGCTGACTGAGACATCAATTCTGAGTAAAGCGAGAGCCAAGTGGGGATTTCATTTTAGTCGTAAGGCCGACTAGTTCCTACGCCACAGTTAAAGTTAGAAGTCAGCAATGTGCTCCAGTGAACTACTGACCGGCAGGACGGTCCCTCCTAACACAGTGACCTCTGGGGGTTGAATCCCAACCCGAGAGGGTCTTCAGGTCAAGGCAAAACCAATTTGACAGGCTGGTGCAAGCTTCTTACATCACATGAGACATAAACTTGAACTTTGGTTTGTTCTGGTTATATAAAGGTACAATCAGGTAAAACAACAAACATCAGGGCGTAGGAGGGTTAAGCCACCTATATTCAGTGCATGTCTGTGTCATGTAGTCGGGTGTAAAAATCCCAGCTGTGCCGTTTCCAACCATGGCCGGACGTCCATAGTTAGTGGGTCATAATGGTCTAAGCCTCACATGGGTATAGGGTTTAGGTTGGATAAAGGATTCTGGGTTCACTAGTGTCCCCCTCTGGGTCTGGGTGCTCGTGGTTAAGTGAAGGGAAAGTACTCGGCTTCATTCTCCTCTGAAGGCCAAGCACTGTGCTTTCCCTGTGAGACCGTGACGTGTAAAATAGTGGGGGGTGGTTGTCATCAAAGCAATAGATCCAGCTATAGGCAACTCGGGGAATTCGGGTGGGAAAAATGAGATCAAATAAAAGATATATCTATTAAAAAATCTGTCTGAATCCATTTTCTGCATCTAACAAGAAGAAAAAAAGTAACCGGGTAGACGTTTTATATTCCCAATGACAATTTTCATTAGAATGATAATTTAGTCACTTTCCGATTACCATAATCACATTACATTCGGGAAGAAAAAGAGAGGAAAGCCATCTTATCTGGTCATTGCATTCCCACAATGATATACGTCTTCTGCATTCAACCCACCCTATTGTGTGGGGCAGTGGGCAGCTGCAGCACCCATGGAGCAGTTATAGGGGTTTAATGCCTTGCTCAAGGTCACTTCAACACGCTTTCCGAAGGAGCCAGTGCTCAAACCAGCGACATTCTGATTACCAGATGACCCGCTCTACCTCCTGAGCCATGGCGCTCCTCAACACAGAAGAAACCTGAAATTGCAGTAATGTGGCTTAGACACACACCAGTGGCAAACGTGAGTAAACACACACACGCACACTGTAATCAGGGGAGAAAAACAAAGTTGTGAGGGAAGGGGACACAGTTCCACATCACAGTGTTTAAATGCTACATGAGTCAAAGGTGGAACACAGTTAACAGAGGGAATTCTATCCCCTGGTGCACAGACTACGCAGCACACTCCAACACATGGGAACTTACATGTCAATAGACTTGATGGTCTAGTTAAAAAACCAAACAGAACATGGAGATCACATTGAGTGACCAGACTATACATGATTTCAGAGTCTGATAAAGTCATGTCCTGTCATCTTGTCCTCTTTCTCCAACAGCAACAGTAACTCATCCGGCATATAAGTAAACTCAACCAGAATTCATTGTTTTCAATGTAGCCATGAGAAACCCGAGACCAAGACTCCGCTGTCACAAAGAAAGCTAATCCTCGATTTCTGTTTTTGTTTCCTGAAAAAAACCTGACCATGTGTTTTCACAGGCAGCCAAAGCATGGTAGCAAAATTATGGAAGAATGGCCCAAAGGCTGTCATAAAGTTCAAAAGGTCAAAGCGGTTTTCTTTTTGGCTGAAGGGATTTTTTTTGATAGAAAAGGAACAGATAGGTGCTTTTTTCAGGAAGGATAATGAACATGGAGGGAGGAATGAAAAGACCCATCAGCTCCAGAAGAAAATGTTCGAAGGGAACAAACAGAAGGGAAGATTTCATGTCTCATGAAACTAGGTCACAATGATCCAAACAGTTCGTTTTTGCTTAAATATATGCAAGAACTGCTGACAAGAGTATTACTAAATGAATGGTTGGGATGAAATTGTACCCTCCTACTAGGGAATTTGTAGTGATAGAAAAATTATGCTCATTGATGTCACATGTATGTATAGAGAGTATCTATACCTGCCCAGCACATATTGGACAAGCCCCTGTTACACCTTATGAGGTCTTGCACCAAGTGTTTTATTTGCGCCGTGTGAAAAGCAACTTATTCTGCTGCATTAATGCCATAGAGACAGTCCATTTATTGTATCTGGGGATTTCAGTGATTCTCTGGGACTGCCTTAAAAAATGCATTACTTCAAACCATGAGGTCACCACCTTGAACACACGAGTCATCAGAAACCAGGAGATTGACAACATTTACAGCCAGTTCCACATTTCTCTAATTGTTCAGAGACAAGCCGGTTTATTTCTCCCAAACTGCCTGCAGTGCTCTAAACGCCATAAAAAACACAAATGTTAAGATACAGCCAAGTGGGATAATGCCGATTTCTCCAAGTATTTGAAAAACAACAGTGCAACTGAGGTCTAAAGAGTAGGTCTAGTTCCTAGAAATATCTGTGAAAGTAACAGCTTGACAAAGTTACTACCACTTTCTAAAAATGAGCGTGGCCGGTTTTACATGTCACCGTTAGTTAAGTCAAGTCAATTTAATCTGTATAGCCCATTATCACGTATTAACAATTTTCCTCAGTGGGCTTTACATTAACACAAAATCCTGTCCTTAGACCCTCACATTGGATAAGGAACAACTCCCTGAAAAACCTCTTCAACAGGGAGAAAAATAGGAAAAGACCTCAGGGAGAGCCACAGAGGAGATATCTCTCTCCCAAGACGGACGGCCGTGTAATTGTGGGGATGGACTCACACTTAGAAGAGGCTTGGGGGGGATTAAGGCTGGATGCCCTTCCTAATGCCCTGTGGTGGATTCGAACCTGCTGCCTCTGGCTTGTCAGCTCCTGAAGCGAGCACTTAGCCACTGAGCTACTGCAGCCCTTACTTTCTAAAAAAATGAGTGTAATTTAAAAAAAAAGATGAAATGTTAAATCAACACTAACATTTGAATTTCGTATCATTCAGTTGACTGCAGAGTCCGTTTTTTTCTGCTCATACTGTATATTTTGTTTGCATTATGTGAAATCTCCCCTTGTTTGTATTGCTCCTATATTTTTTAATGGCTCTTTAGATATTCATGCCTATCTGTTTTTACTTTCCACTTTGCTGCTGCAATACCACAAATTTCCCCCTGTGGGACTAATAAAGGAATATCTTATCTTAAATCCTGTATAAGCTCATTGTGGAAAATGCATAAAGTTCAGGAGGGAAATAAATATAAATTCTTAATCATTATTCATTTCAATACTATTAATAATTACCTTACTTTAAGCACTTTAGGAGGATAGACTCAAAAGTGGTATTAGGGCTTCACCCAGTTTCATCTTCAGCCATTGTCCTAACTGGATCCAAACCGTGATATACAGCAATACCCAAATAAGATGAATGAGAAACTGATAAGAGATCAACAGTTTGGTTAAATTAACCAGAAATGTCTGCTATAATTGCACAATAAAGAAAGTTGCATTACACAGTAAGAATTCTCCACTTTTGTGCAAATAATGACACATTTCAAAGGTGGCATCTTGGAGCAAAGGCACAGTGAAGATCAACAAAAAAAGATCATCAAAATCTCCACAGATTAAGATTTGTCTTCTAACATTGCTGCCATTAACACCCCAGTGACAGAAATATGGATCTAAGTCAAGAACCACAAAACAATATCATGAATGCTGGTGTTTACATCAAGTTCTCTGTTAAAACTCCACGACCAGAGAGGGCTGTGATGGATCTGAACACAGGGGTGTTTCCTGATTGAGGTTCAAAGTTCATACCTCACCTGTCAGCATGGCAACAAACTGAAAACATTGTCCTCCTCATTTGCTATCAGAGTGGCTAGAATAGAGTCATGAAGTTCTTGGACACAGGAAAAGTCTGGCACTTTTTTCCCCTCTAGAGGACTTCCTTTTACAAATAGATTGAAAACAACCCGATTCCTTGTTCCTCATAGACTGGTGGGTTATTTCTGTGAGCTAGCAGCCGACCGAATGCCAAAAGTCTTTAAAGAAACACATGAAGACAAGGAGGACAGTAGTAATCCTTTTGCACTCTGATGCTTTTCTGATCTGCTGTTGTTGGGTTTTTTTTTGCAGGAACTCATCCTTAACACTGAGACTTTTGGACCCACATCAGATGCGTTAACTTTGGAAAGAACCCATCTCATTGGCCTCCTTACGTTTCCTTTGTGGTTCAACGCCGCTTCGATGCGGTCTGATTGACAGGATTACAATAGAAAGGGGAGAGCACGAGACATCGAGTCTGGTCAAGTGTAGTTTAGTAGGTAGACCATGATAGGAGTGTTGCCAGGGAAGAAAATCAGACTCTCCAAGTCAAACATGAGGTCCTTTTGCTATGGAACCCATCGCTGCTGATGAAATGGTGATGGGATATGTGGGACAGGACATTAGATAGGTGATTTCAGACATGCGGGGAAAGCGTTACAAGGAGGAGGGCATTGGGAGCGGTTACACATTTCGTGTAGATCATGACACCATCATAGAAGCCACAAAATGCAGCAACTTTGCCCATTTCATCAACTATAGCTGTAATCCCAACTGGTATAAATGCATTCCTGTGGAATCCCAAAATAAAGTCTACTCCCAACAGTCCATCAACATCAATGAAGAAATCATGTATGATAACAAATTCCCCATTGAGGACAAAACTATCCCCTGTCTGTGTGGGCCAGGAAACTGTGGGGGCACAATTGAACTGAAATTTGTAACAGCATCTCCCAGACTTTAAACGGCGCTATCCTCACATATTGTTCTTATATCCAAGACACGCACAGAGACTCCATGCCAAAGAACCAAGCGGAAAAGGAACTAAACGAAACCCATTCAGTTACAGTTCTACTACGGATGTATAAAAATGGATGCTCGAGATTCACTGAGGGAGTCGGGTCACATCATCTGGGTACGGCGGTAGCTGGAGGAGACGTTTCACTGCTCATGCGGTGGAAGTCTTCGGTCTGGGTTGACTGCGGGTACCCCCCACCCTTGTAAACAATACAGGCCAATGTGTGCATGAAACCAATGGTGGGACTGGCATGGGTCAGTGAGAACAGCGGTTGTCTGGCAATCGGAAGGTCATAGGTTGGATCCCGGCCCCTCCAGAGAGGCGTGTGAAAGTGTCCTTGAGCAAGACCCTGTTCCCCTAAGTGCTCTGCCTTGTGATGGACTGGAGACCAGTCCAGGGTGTTTTTCCTTTTGACCAATGAGCACTGAGATAGGCTCCAGTTCCCTCATGACCCAACTTCAGATAAGCAGCTGACGACGGATGGATGGATTTAACTTTGGCCATATTTAGTAAAGGTTGCCCCAGTAGGAATGAAACCTCCAACCATGACACCTGGTGCTTACAGTCATAATGTTTTACAAAATGTCAGAAGTGTGTGGGTTTTTTGTGTGTAACGTGGCCATTGTCATTTTCTCCTAACTAGAAAAGAGGAGGGTCTCCAATCATTTTACACAGCTCTCCTTCATAAATCATAACTGCCCACTTTTGGAAGCAGTTGTGGTGAATATGTATTGCTAAGATGATAAGTTAATGTGACAGTATGCTGCTGTGATATTCTGGTACTGTGATATTGCACTGGCGGGACAATTCATTTTAATAATGTGCATAATTATGTGTTGATGTGATGTTGTGCATTGCAATATCGGTCCAGATATCATTCACGTCTATGATGCTTCACTTTTATAGCCCTTTCAGTGTTTTCATCTTCAACATTTCTATCCCTTGTGTTAGTTGATTTCATTTCCATATTAGACTCTCAGTGTAATTACCACTGGAATCGAGCCCATCTATAACCTCAGTGTATTCCCACTGTGCAGCAAGAGAGTACCTTGCTCAGAATCCTAAGTATTTAAGCTACCAACCCGGTTCCTAACCGTGGCTGAGTCCAAATCTCATCCTGAGAGTCCGAGTCGTCCATTTCCAGGTCCCCTTCACGAGGTTGCGACCCCTCTCTGGTTCCCCTGGTGCTTGTCCGATGCCCGTTGATGTCGGTCAGTGGTATGTACGAGTAGTTGTGGTGCTCAGTGAGGCTGGCCTCCGCTGACCCCCAAAAGGCCGTTTTCAGGTGTCCCACCGAGCTGGCCAATAGCAGAGAAGCCAGGATGACTGTGATTATCAGCCATGTCTTCCTGGGGAGAGGGGGAAAAGTTCAAATTTTACTTGACATTAAGCAGAAATAAAAATAACTGCAGCCAAACCTGTGAAGTCAGACTTGTTTCCATTATGCACCTCTGACTGTGAAGGTAACTAAGTAGGCTAAGATAAAACATATTCAGCAAGTCAGAATCTACATTTGAATATCAATTGATGGTCACACAGAAAATAGTTGACATTTTTGCATCCAAGAGGTCAAAATAATTTTAAAAACGTTTTAAAGCTGAAATTTTGATTTAGCTCTTCTTATTTGCAATTTGACAAACTACGTATACAAGTATTTGCTAGAAAAGTACCAAGGGCAGACCGGATTAGACAGGAAGATGCTCTGGTGGTGAAACGAGTACGGCGTAACAGCAGTTTTCTTCTCACATCACAAAGAGATGTGCTCTTAGCAGCATCAAAGAGGAACACTAATCAAGCTGCCCATTCAAACCAATGCATTCAGAAGAGAGATGTTCAAAGAATGGAGCTCTTCTCTTATGGCGCCATCTTGAATGATGAACAATGAAGTGATGAAACGGGGAAGCTGTGAGTGGACAGTGTGCTTGTTGATCCGAGAAGGTGACTATTGGGGGCACGGGGGAAATCACAATCAAAAGAGGAGGGAGGGGGCAGAGCCTGGAGGGTATTTTTCCAACCACATGTTTGTTGGTTTGAGTCCCCGGACCAACAGGAACACGTTACCCTCTCATTATTTTATACTTATTAACCTTTTATGGCCATGCTTGTATGGTTATCGCAAGACACGAGTTCCCTGTAAATTAGTCTTATTAAACACCAGTTAAACAATGGGGGGGTTGAACAGATTTACCCCCCCCCATCTCTGACCAGAAAAGCCCCCTTCACAAAGTGCTTATACAGAACCATGGCGACACCTCACAAAGCCTAACTTGCATGTGAAAGGTAAAAGGGCTAATGAATGCATCCAGCCTTGTTTATATGTGAAGCGGAGTCTGACACGGGGCCCATACATGGCCTGGGGATTGAAGCGCTTTCACAGACAGTTCGCTGGACCCCATGGAGAAGAGCAGAGGACCGCTGTGTTCCTACAGTCACTCCATGACATAGACATGTGGCAGTAATGTGAAACAGCTCTTTAATATAGTGAAATGTAGGGCAGCTTTAGTCCTAAAAGCCATCTGGGTTTAGTCAGCACCCTACCAAATTTTGTTTTTGCCAAAATAAGTGGACTTCCCTCTAACTACATTTATGACATTTTGTATAAATCATACTCGTGATTTCTCTCATTGAGCAGATGTGTTGGCATTTAAGCAGGTTATTGCTTCTTTCCCATCTGTGGCCTACGAGGCTTACACTTACATTCCTCATTCGTTTTGGAAAGACTCAAACGTGATCGCCATTGAAATAAAAAGGAGTTCCACTGATTTGATGGTATGTTGTTTCACTTGAAAGCATTGGCAAACGGCCTGATTAAGAACATTGGTGAAGACCAATGATTTACTGAAGAGAGGAATAATTGACTGACAAAGACGGTTGGTACAAATGTGCCTCCCGATCTTGGACAAATATCAGCAGTTAGAAGTGCGGGTGGGGTAGGGAGAGTCTGACTCGACCTTTAACACTTACTCAGACAGATAAGGCTTATTCCTGTGGACCTCCTCCTCTCGTCTCCACACTGTAAACATCTCTTTGGCCAGACAGTGGCCTGCTGTGGATGGAGCGACATAAAGATAAAAAGAAGGTTAGTCTAGAGAAGTCCATGATTGTTATCTGTGGCCGTAGCCATGGAAGCGCCACCAGCATTTTAAAACTGTAGCATCATGTGGTGGTGAAAATAAAACCCATATATACGGGCACACACTGAAATAAACAGTTAAGGGTAGACATTGATAAAATCACACATCCTTATTATCATTCATTCTTCCATATGTCGGTGGAAACCTTTAGTTAATTTGCTTCAAACTATTCATCGTGAACTGTGTGAACATGTAGCGTGTTAACGCAAGCCTAAATCATTCTGTACGATTTATACACATAAGAGATTTCTATACTTTCCTTTTTGAGAACCTGCTCTTAATTGAGGACCTTTTATTTCTCCTGAAAGTGACCACTGTCAAATTCTAAAGAATTCAAAACGTATTTAAACATTGCCTGCTGGCATATGCATCGTGTTGGAACTGATGTGCACCAAAGGGTTTGCCAACGTACTCGCACATAGCATTTGCGTGACATTGCCTTGATGGGCGGCGTCTCATTTACCTGCAAAACCAAGTTAGAAAGGGATTGTTGGAAGAAAGCTGAAACTGGAAACAGTTGTGATTATGTGCATATGCTGCCTCAGCTCTTCGGTCCCCACTATCAGATATTCATTTCAGCCCAGCCAGTTACGTGGTACTATGACACTTGGGTCCTCGGACTGTCAACAGGCCACAAGGATTATGGAAATGTGCACATCTGCAACTCTTTAAGCATTTGGGAGCCATGGTTACATGGCAAACCCTTCTCTTCATTGTAAAGCAGCGACGTTGGTGCGTAGATTGCAGAGACGCGTGTTTGGCATCTCACGAACATAAGGACATAGTTGATTTTAATGTTCTTTTATTTGCTTTTAAAGAATAACATGGAACCCTTCTCCACCTCCTGGGCCTTAAGATCTTCTTAAGATCAGAAGGTAGGCCGGTTGTTTAGTAATCAGAAGATTGGTGGTTTGATCCCCGCTTCCTTGAAAAAGAATGTTGAAGTATCCTTGAGCAAGATACTGAACCCCTAATTGCTAGAAAACACATTATAATTAGCCTGGTGGTTAAATCTGACACATTTACATTCTAACGCACTGTCCCTAACAAGGGGATTCTTATTCACATTACTACATATTCTTCATCAGCCATCAAGTCAGATCCCAGATCTGCTGGAGCCTATCCCACCACTCATTGGGTGGAAGTCGGAGAAACACCCTGGACGGATCACTATTCCATCTCGGGGCCGACATGGGGGATTAAGGCTGGATGGCCTTCCTGATAGCCTGTAGAGGGTCCGATCCTGCAGCATCTGGCACATTAGTTCACGAAACACGTGCTCTATGCCTGAGCTACTGTGGCCCCACTGAATGAATGAATATAGATTATCATTATCTGACAAGCTGACTCTGTCTATTCCATGGTCCCACTTTAAGATAACGCCTTCTCTATTGTAACCCCATAAGTGTGGACTAGCTTACCCCTCTCTTTTAGGTCTGTTGTGTTTTTAAAAAAAATCCTGCCTTAAAACCTGTCTTTTTCTCTTTGGCTTTTGGGTATCAATAAAAAGTTATTGCATCCAATTGTGAGTTTCACTCTGTGTATATAATTTCATGTGTTATATGAATGCGCCTTCTGTTCCATTTATATTCTTCCTTGTACATCACTCACACGTGTATACTTGATTTTTCTGCACAGTACTATGATCAACACTTGGTTTTCAAATTGTGCCCTATAAAAAAAATAAACTGTTTGACCTGACTTGACTTAAAGACCTTAGCTCAGCTGAATCCAGCTTCCGACTATCTGTCTAACTCACCTCTCTCTCCGCCATGTAGCAGATGTGGAGGGAGCAGGTGCGTGAGTTTTCTATCAATAGTTTCTATTATCATTAGAGTTATAATAGAAACTCCAATACGTCAGCGACTCTTGTGTTAACCAGGTAGTTTGTTGGCAATCTCATCCTCTGCATCACTGGTCTTATGTTTGTCCACTGCTTGGAGGGACAATTCCGTTAGCACACCTGCATTGTTAAAAGTTGTATAAACGCACCGATTCCCTTTGAGGATGCTCTTCAGGGGGATCATGGGCACCTCGTGGCTTGCTCGGGGTAGTCAGCTGTACCTCGTGCGTGGCCACATCGTCATGGTAACCACAATCACAGTACATATCACCCTTTCAGACGAGGAGGGTGTGTGTGTGCTGTAAAAGCCCTCACTCGCACAGACTACAAATACATGTGAGGCAGGTAGACGGCATTGCACACCGCAGCCGCCTCCACGTCTTTAAACCGTACACAGTCAAGATAAACCACAGATAATAAAACTCTGACCGTCTCCT
Source organism: Regalecus glesne (assembly GCA_900302585.1). Classification (NCBI taxonomy): domain Eukaryota; kingdom Metazoa; phylum Chordata; class Actinopteri; order Lampriformes; family Regalecidae; genus Regalecus; species Regalecus glesne. Next base: position 11,647 of record OMLC01035984.1, read on the forward strand.
GGCAAGTTCACAGGGTGCGCTCATGTTTTCGTTTCACACCTTCATTTGGCTGAGAAAATCTCTTGTCTTATCAGTTTGTGCTGATTAAGGGGAAAAGGGTAGTCACGCCACACATGGTTTGTGTCCATAACAGCCACTTGTAGTGGCTACTGCTATTAGTAGACCGGTACAATTGAGTGTTTGCTAGACTAGAAAAGCCTTATATAAATACAAGTCCATTTAGCGTTTACACTCTCAGATACTGAAAAATCCTACAGCTTAGTCAGTGTGCACCAGTACAAAGTCTTTCAAACAGCTCCAGGTCATAAGTTTTTTGTCCTGGCTGTTGTCCCAAGTGTCTGTCTCAGTCATCAGTAGAATATGCATCTTGCTGTGATTGGCTGGCTCATCAAAAGAGCAGATCATTGCTCGGGAACAATGAGTTTTTCTCCATTCGAGAGGTCCTCTCATGCAGAAATAAAATTGAAAAGCAACCACATTTCTAAACCAAAAAATAACTGATATAAATAAAAGCCTATCGAAAGAACTTTTCCAGAATTAAGCCTTTCGAATTGCTTTGTGGCTGCCCCATGCTCAATGGTAACCCTAATCTGAGAACTGTTTCTCCCGTTAAAATGTGTGTCCAGATTAACTCAATCAACTTTCAGGGATCACATCCTGGTGTATAAAAATGGCCACGGCTTATGAAACTGGTGATTGGTTACAATGTATATCTACTACTACTTTCAGGTGCACCTGTTAGGGGTCGCCACAGCGGATCACTGATCTCCATCTCTTCCTGTCCTCTGCATCTTCCTCTGTCACACCAGCCACCTGCAGGCCCTCCTTCACCACAGCTATAAACCTCCTCTTGGGTCCTAATTCTTTTCCTCTTGCCTGGCAGCTCCATATTCAGCATCCGTCTCCTAATATACCCAGCATCTCTCCTCTGCACGATTCCAAATGATCTCAATCTTGCCTCTCTTGCTTCGTCTCGGAACCTTCCAAGCTGAGGCGTCCCTCTGATATGCTTGTTCCTAATCCTGTCCATCACTCCCAATGAAAATGTTAGCATCAGTTTTATATGCAGAGGAAATTGGCATATGTAATTGATTGCCAGTTCCATAGAGGATTGGTGGTCAATCACCAATTTTGGTTGATGACTACTGCCAGCCAAAAGAACTGGTCACCATCCTCTGCTTGTTAATCTTCTCCCTGTTAATCTCTCTCTGTCCTCATCCTCTCTTCAATTTCTAAGAATTCTTCATCCATTTGCTCTGGCTTGAACAAATAGATAGCAAATAAATAGCAATCAAATTCTATTGCCTCATTCACATTGCTGAAATCAGCTGATTGGGTAGCAAGGTGGCACAGTGGTTTGCGCTGATGCCTCGCAGCAAGAAAGAAAGGCAAGGATTCCCTTATCAGTCCCGCAAGGGGAAATTTGGATTTCTCTGCATTTTTGACCCAACCTATTGTATAGGAGCAGTGAACTGCCACCACATGAGACTCCAGGAGCAGTTAGGGGTTAAGTGTCTTGCTCATGGACACCTCGACATGCTATATGCAGGACCGGGTATCGAACCTGCAACCTTCCGATTGCCAGACGACTGCTCTACCCACTGAGCTATGCCGCCCCCTGGGTGGTCCTGGGTGGTCCTGGGTTTGAATCCCATCCCAGGTCCTTTCTGTGTGGAGTTTACATATTCTCCCCATGTCTGTGTGGGTTTCCTCTGAGTGCTCCAGTTTCCTCCCACCGTCAACAAGACATGCATATTAGGGTTACTAAACCTGCCTGTGTCCCTGAGCAAGGCAATAGGAAAAAGAGCTGGAGTTGGCCTGCAGGTGCTGCAGCTGCTCACTTCTCCTATACAATAGGATGGGCAAAATGCAGTAAAAAAAATTTGTTGTACGAAAGGAACAAAACATGAAGAAAAAGGTTAATCTCTATACGGATCCTTTCCATAATATTGGCAGACAGTTATCATTTTAAAAATCTAAGCCTGTCTGTAGCAAAAACAAGTACTTTTATTCAACGTACTCTGACAGGTGCAATTGTCCCCAAGGTTTAAATTTCTGCTCATTTCACGAGTGCAGGCTGAAACATACTCAACCAATACTGGACAAATTCCAGATAATTTTGTCGATTAGTCATTTTGACTCGAAATGATGGGCAAATAGGGCCCAGGTATAAAAGTACCCGAATTACACTTTAACTATCATGCAAGGAAAAAAGACGGGGTACCAGATATCAATCTCTGATAAAAGAAGAGGAGGCAAATTGTATTGCAGGTATTGAGAATATTTGCATATTCCTTCAAATTTTCAGCCATTCCAGTTTGGTCAATACTTTTTAATGCAGCTAGACTGACAAAGAAAGCAACTGTTGAAGAACAAAGGCAAGGTTGTTTCTGCCAGAGTCCCTCAATCCAAACAGGAAGACATTTGCTCAACCTGCACATAGATTTGACACACAGTCTCTCTCTTGCAGACAAAAGACAATGTACACAGGCTCCTATCATGAACATTAGTGTAACCTGGAGGTCATATTAATTCTGTCCAGCTGGGTGACAGCTGAGAAGAGCTGAGTGAGGAGAGCTCTGATAATAAACAGAACTAACCCCCCCAGATGAGCATAAGATGGGTTTCATATTAAATCTGCAATACTGCTTTAGAGTTGTAGTCTCTCCATCAGTGGATCAATGCTGTTATAACTTCATATTCTAACTCCCAACATTTCTAATTTTCATTGTTTGGTCACCATGTTTTACGGTGTTACAGTGTCTTCAAGTATTACTGCTTGGTATGTATATTTCATATATTCTTATCTGTATCATACTTGACGAGTATGATTTTTTTAATGTACTTTCATGTTTCTAGGTTAGATTAAGATCGTTAACTCTTAGTTAAGTTAAAGTTTGAGTGAGAAGGTCAAGCAACTTTATATATACTAGATTCGTATAGCTAACAATATCAGCTAAACAACAGGACAACGGACTACAGCAGCAGTAACGACAGGATCACCCGTGACAGAGAAACGCTGCTAAACATCAGAAAAGTGAGAATTCGCCATACTTGAGATCTCTTTACTTTGGACCCCATCTCACAATTCCCTGAACTTAGGAAGAGAGGCAGATGAGCTAGGGTTCTGGTCCAGCTGAGGCAACATGCTTGCCAATCCCTACTCCCTAGCATGTACCTGACCAATGTGCAGTCTCTGGAGAAAAACCTGTGCGAGTTACAGGCGTGGATCTCCTTCCAGCCAGATATCAGGAATTAGAGAATGATTTGCTACACAGAGACCTGGCTGTCAGCTGAGGTACCAGACTATACCGTTGAACCCCCGGGGTTTCTCCGCTTAATGAGCCAATAGAGAAGAAAGGCTCACAGAATTACACAGACCGATTAACGTTCCAGAGACTGCGCATCCAGAGACCCCACTTATTTTGGCCAAGGAGTTTAACCAACGAACATTACCTAAACTGCACCAGCACATTCAGTTTTAACACACGTGGTGGAAATATACTGGATCACTGGTACACTTGGTTCCATGATGGTTACAAAGCCCTCCCTCGACCACCATTTGGCAAATCAGACCACTCCCCCATCCTCCTCCTCCTCCTCACAAAGGCAGAGACATAAACAGGAAGCTCCAGCCTATAGAACCATTCACCCCTTGTCATACCAGTCAGATGCCATCCTACAGGACTGTTTTGATCACATGGATTGTAAGACGTTCAGGGCAGCAGTAAATATCTATGAAAACACAGAAGCAGTCACCGGCTTCATCCAGAAATGTACTGAGGATGTAGTCCCCACAAAAACAATAAAAACCACGCCTAACCAAAAGCCATGGATAATCAGTGATGTTTGTGCAGCTCTCCATGCATGGATTGTAGCCATCAGGTCTTGCTCACCGGAGGAATACATACTCACACGTTATGTACTCAGAACAGTTATAAAACCAGTAAAGGTGGTGAACAGGAAATGAAAGGAGTCCAAACTTGGCTCCAGCAACCAGAGGCACCTATGGCAAGGACTCATAAACATAACAGACTTCAAGGACAAAAAAACAAACAAACCTCCAACACATCTCCCACCCTCCCGGATGAACTCAATTCCTTTTATACCAGGTTTGATCCCTCGGCTAGGCCTCCTGCCATGCTCTCCCATCCCCCTAACTCTGCTGACAATCAGTTGGCCATAACCACCGCTTCCTCCCTGCCCCTCCTTATCTCCTCCCCATGCCCCTCCTCTACAACCACTGAAGACTAGGACTGTCCTCTCTCCATCACCGAGGCTGATGTTAGTCACAAATTCATGCAGATCAACCCACGCAAGGTGGCTGGTCCAGATGGCATCCCTGGACCAGCCGGCAGGAGTATTCACAGGTATATTTAACCTGTGCCTTTCCATCCAGAGTGTCATCACCTGCTTCAAATGCACTACTATGGTCCCCAATCGAAAACAACAGAAAGTGACCATTCTCCATGACTGGCAACCTTTTACCCTCATCCCCATAGCCAGGAAGTGTTTTGAGAAGCTGGTTAAATCCTTCATCTGCCCCATGCCCTCCCCCCACTAACCCAGAGCCACAAAGGATCCCATCGACATTATCCTACACACTGTCCTATCCCACCTGGATGAGAGGGACACACACCTATGTGAAGATGCTGTTTGTGGACTACAGCTCAGCATTCAACATTGGAGTGCCCTCCAAGCTTGTCAATATGCTCAAGGATTTGGGCCTGAACACAGCATTGTGTGACTGGATCCTGGAATTTCTAACGGACCGCCTCCAGATGGTGAGAGTGGAAAACTGCATCTTATCTCTGCTGACTCTCACGATGGGAGTGCCACAGGGCAGTGTCCTCAGCTCTCTCCTATATTCCCTCTACACATATAACAAAGGTTTCAAACAGCATTGTGAAGTTTGTGGATGACTGCAATTGTGGGCTTGATCTTCCTCGGCAATAAAAATGACCACAGGGAGGAGATTACCACACTGGTAAAGTGGTGCCAGGAAAACTACCTCTCACTGAATATCTCCAAGATCAATGAGGTTATTATGAATTTCAGTAAAGGTGGGCATACTCCCCTCCACAGTCACCATCAACTGCACAGTGATGGAGAGAGTGGACAACTTCTAATATCTGGGAATTAACATTAACAAAGACCTGACATGGACTAGCCACATCACCTCTGATGT
>OMLC01035985.1:0-17064 GCA_900302585.1 Regalecus glesne
ATATACATACACACACAGTGAATTCTCTTACCTGGATTAGTGAGCAGGCATCAAGACAAACTGCCAAATTTACAGTGAACCGTTCTCTTTAAATGTTGGAAGTTGAACAGTTTTAATTCAAAATCCAAAATGTTGGCAACAAGGACATCTGATATTATTCCTGTTCACAATGCATTATGTTTTCAAACCATCAAAGCTAACAGAAATGAGTTTGGAATAGCTTGCAAACGTTTGCCTTTACTTGCCCATTGTGGTATATGTGATCAAGCACTTGGTGCTCAACTATGTTTCTCTGTGATGTGACTTGAGCACCGGTGAACGACTAGCTCATACTGCATCCTTGCCTCCGTGTCCGAGACTTACCGTCCTTTCAAGCAAGGTAAGCAGTGCTCACCCAAAGAAAAAGTCTAAATAGAAAAAAACTGTGAAATATTAAAATGAAAGTACTAATAAAAACGTTTTGTTTTCATCAAAAGAGTCGACATCTATGGTCCCATTGCAGCAGTAGTCATTAATTTTGTTTTAGTTTTTTGGCGCCACCTGCAGGTGTAAGGTCTCTCTCTCCCTCTCTCTGTGTCTCTCTCAAATCCAATTCAAAATTCAAATTCTATTACATTATTCAATTTATTAACATGATGTAACAGTTTACATATTGCCAAAGCAGACATTCATACATTAACAACCTAAACATGAACTACAAAAATGCACCAACAGAATACAGAAAACAAATATCCTGTACAAAAAGCAAATTAAGAAACAGATTATGAAACAATAAAACATCTCCAAGCAGATCAATATGTATCAGCTGACTGTCACTCACTGTCCCTGATCTTATTGGCCGGCAGCGACATAGGCTGCTGCTGACCTACAGCTGTCTGGCTCCTCCTAGTAGGACTGGACGTATCTCCTCATCCATTAAATTAGGGATGGGCCCGGGGACAACTTCTACCAGTTCCAGCATTGAGATCCCCCTTGTATTGGGTTTTGTCTGGCACCTACTCCTTGACCTTTCCACCTTAGGTGGCCCCTTTAGGGCCACCTAAGGTGGAAAGGGGCCACCTAAGGGGATAGCCCAAGAGCCATATTATCACCTCTTAGGTGATAGTATGGCTCTTGGGATCATTAGCATGCACAAGCTTCTGCGACAAAGCAAGGTGGCAATCCAAGGTAAGAACCATGAGATTTACCTAATGGTTTTCTTTACCTAATCATAACTGATAGCTAACCTGTTTCCATGCAAACAGATCTTAATGGGGAAATGGAGTTGGATGCAACACTGGAGCTTGCTCAATCAAATGAATGCCCATCTGAGATTCACACTTCTTTTACCTCTACCTCTACCACCTGGATGTCAGGTGTAGCGGGTTCATATCCCACCATGGAGACTCAAGAGATATGAGGAATTCATTGTAAATCACTTTGGGTGGTTGCAAGACTAGAAATGTACTATATAAGAATAAATCCATTTACCAATTATGTCTTGCCTTGTAGAGATTCCACTGTCACTTTAGTTGTTTCACCATCCCCCATTTACGCTACTGGGGACAGCTACTGACAGCTACCAGAAGGGGAAAAAAGAACCATCTTATTCCCATTTTGGTTGCACGGTAGTTCCAATTCCTTTGTGCCATAAAATCAAGCCTTCAATTTCCTGTGAAATTGTACCCACTGGTAGAGGAAAATGCTTAGTGAAAGTCAAAGTTATAGAAGACCAATCAAATCTCTGATGGTGTCATCATTCTATAGCCATGACACTGTGCAATCAACACTTACTTCTTTATAAGTTAAAGCAAAAAACTTGCCTACTCCTGTTTTAAAAACCTTTCCAAGACAGTGTTTTTAATTTTAGTGATGTCAAAACTTTAACACAACGTTATTGTAGTGTCCATTTTTGAAGATTTCCCCTCCTGTGTAACACTTAGCAACACAGTATACCTACAATACAAACTGAATGTGTTGAGGAAAACTGGCACTTGACTCATATTCTAGCCTGTTCATTTGCAACCAGTCAATTTAATGATTGCTTTTAGCACGTTACTGATTATCAGAGATATCTTGGAAAACCACCAGTAAGTGAAGTATTAGCATAGATGGGGATAATTTGGGCAGCAGTCTTTAGGTCAAGGCTGAACTTGAGGTCAGAGTCCCAAGTCTCTTGAATGAACCATCCTGCTTACAGCTCATTCTGCAAAATACCTAAGGAAAAAATCTACTTTGCTTATTTCTCACAATTTTAATTGGGCTTTTACATTTTTTTTTCATACCCCTTGATTGTAAAAATAGAATCTAATTAAATCTAGCTCAATATCCTTGTTACCGAGTTCAAATTTCTGGCTGCAGTGAAGTAGCTTTTCTCTCTTTCTTGCTGAAAGACATTGGTTAGGACATTGGCTTTCATTTATTCTTACGTACCAGGGGTCAGGGAGCCTCTTGCCTGCTTCATGCTCCAGCCCACCACATGAAAGAGCTGTCCTCTGTCCTGCGCAGCTGCCCATGGGGTACAAAGGTTCAAGCACAACCAAGGTCTGAGAGTCTGGGAAAATGTGTGTGGCTATTTACAGAAATTAAAGTGCATTTAATGAAACTTAGGCCTAATGCAAAAGCTACATGGGAGTATAGGCACAACTAAGCTGAAGAATTTCTTTATTCGTTGAAGTATGGGTTGACTGAGCTGGCCTAGAATTAAGTAATTTGAGACTCGATCTGATTCCTCAAACCAAGGGAACCACACCTAAACTGCAGCACAGAAATAAAAGGTCTGTTTTATGTGTTGAGATTAGTTCACACACTGTGCGGTGGACACACACCTAGATGATGCGTGGGGGATTTAAGGTTGGATGCCCTTCCTTGATGCTCTGGGATGGGATTGAACCCATGATGTCTGGCTTGTCAGTTCCTGATGCACGCATTCGTTTTTTCATATTATCAAACAAAACAATTAACTACAATATTTATTTTCTTTTTCTTTATCTTTTTCTTTGTTTATTTATTTAAAAGGGACCTTGTGCATGTTTTTTACGTAAGTGTTACCATTTGATGCATTGCACCAGATTATAGCTTCAAGCTAATTTGCATCAGCAGTCCCTTAGCAGGTCAAATCAGAAAATCACAATGCATACATAGTACTGTTTAGTAGTAAAGACAACATAAAGCTATACCAAGTACACAACAATTAAGTCAACAAGACATACAAAACTACACATAAATAACATCTCAAAGTACGAAACTTCCCAGTGACAATTCAAAAATATGAAAATACTTGTCAACCAAAAGCACATTATAGAAACCAGAGTATAATGGGTCAGTGAGTACAGAGCTGAGCAGCTTTCAACAGTCTTTTTGAGTTGGCTTTAAAAGTTCTGATAGAACTTTGGCTCCAAATATCGTCAGGCAGGATGCTCCACTAAAAGCTACAAAGCTTTTACAGAAAAGGCTCATTGCCCAAATGAGTGATGCAACCTAGAGACTTTAGCTGACTTCAAGCCTACAGGCCCCTCATCAACTTAAAGAACCCCAACAAAAATACATATACATCATCTCAGTACAACCAACCCCACCTTCAACACAATTCACCCAAAATCAAACACTGTCCCTCCTTCCCCACTCTCAATAAAAGGCCTCCCCTCCCACATCTAGACTGTAGCATAAATGCTGAAAGAAATCATGACTGTTTATTGATTAAAAAACTAAATGAATGATTGGTTTACTGACCGATCGATTGGTTTTGTGACAGAAAATTTATATCACAAACTTGACTTACTGACTAATTAACTAAACTAACACTGGAATAAACCACCCGGGTATCCAGCCTATCAGAACTGGTGATTCTTTTCCCCCCTCTTTTCTCTCTGTAGGTTAAGCTACATTCACAGATATTGATTAGCATTACTGTTATCATCATCATTTTCATTATTACTATTGTTATTATTATATCTCTTGTAATTATATTGCAATTATGTTGTCCTCTCAGTGCTGCATTCTGTAAATTGTGTTTTATTCTGTATACACAACATACATTGGATGCTGGTCCAACTTGGGAGAGAGATCCCTACTCTGTTGCTCACCCTGGAACTTCATCCTAATTTTTCCTCCCTGTTAAAGTTTTTTTTGTTTATTTTGTTTAAAGAATAGTGAAGGTCAAAGACAGGATGTTGCATTAGTGTAAAGCCAACTGAGGCCATTTTTTTATTTGTGATAATAGGTTATAGAAACATCATTGACTTGACAGCTGAGGCGGTGGAACCTGTTAGTCCACTACAGTACTAAAGCTTTAATGACACCCCCCCCCGGGGGCAAATTTGCTTAAAAAAGCAGTCAGTAAATGTAAAATGGTATCCGTGCAATATACATAGATACAACATGGACAAGAAGTGTACTACAAGAATCAAAGGGAAAGTTTAAAAGATGGTAGTGAGACCGGCTACGGTGCATGGGTTAGAAACAGTAGTAGTGATGTCTTGATGCATGCTCAATAATCCAGGTAGGGAAATCACAAAAAGAGGTGAATCTGTTCAACTGGATCAGAAGTAGTAGTGATGAACAGACAGGAGGCAAGAGAGGCAAGATTGAGATGGTGGAACATGTGCAGAGGAAAAATGCTGGGTATATTGGGAGAAGGGCGCTGAAGATGGAGCTACCAGGCAAAAGGAAAACCGGAAAACCAAAGAGGCTGTTTATAGATGTAGTGAGGGAGGACATGGAGGTAGCCTGTGTGACAGAGAAAGACGCAGAGGACAGGATGTTGTGTAGATGGATGATCTGCTGTGGTGACCCCTAACAGGAACAACTGACAGTAGTGGTATCAGATATATACTGTGCAGACATATACACACACCTAAAAACAAGTACATCATAAAAGCTATTACACAGTATGCAGCAATGAGACTGTTGTCATAGCGATTCATCACTAGATCCATCAGAAGTGATATTCAGTCACAGTCCATCAGAATTATTTTATTTTACCCCCATTTCTTTCCCACCTGAATTCGAGGTTGCCTACAGCCGGGTCAGTCACTTTGATACCCCTATAGAACGTCGGCAGGTAGGAGGAAGCCGTTGTATGCAAGTCGTCAAAGTCACGTGATGACTAGCCCTCGCTATTTTGCACATCTCGGTCTCGCGGGGAAACCACAGTACTTGGTCGTTGGAGGAGAATGAAGCAGAGTACTTTCTGTTCAAGTAATAGCGAGCACCCGGACGACCCAGAGAGGGACACTAGCAAACCAAGAATACTTTATCCAACCTAAACCCTATACTCATGTGAGGCTTAGCCAATTATGCTCCAGTAACATTGGACCTCTGGCCGTGGTTGGAAATGGCGCAGCCGGTATTCAAACAGCCAACTGCATGACCCAGGGATGCACTGAACATAGGGGCCTTAATGCTCTACGCCACCGGAGGCCCTTAGTCACATTTCATTTAAAAAGCCGATAACTCGTGAAATAAAAAAACCTCATTTATCTGTTGGTGTTCCTCTAGGGTGGTAAAACCTCCACTTCAGGTGAGCAGATTAAATTATATGTGTAAAGGGATATTAGTGGAAATGGGGTTTTATACAGGGGGTGGTAAAGGTTAGCTCAAGGAGTCCACAGACCTTGACGGAAAATGAATCTTTATAACCCTAACCTGGCAGCTAATAAATATGATTTGATCCTATGATAACTGATTAGATTAAAAAAGTAAGTAAGGAAAAGCTTACTTATATAGCACTTTTAAAAACACATGGATCTAAGGGCTTCACATAAAATCCTGAACAATAAAGAGTAAATAAATAACATGAATAAAATGAAAATGACACAAAAAAAACAGACCAAACTAAAAACCAAACAAGTATTTAAGAAGGCTTATCTAACAGGTTTAGATGATCTTAGTACTGTGGTGATCAAAAGACATTCTGGTCAAACATTACAAAGATGTGGGGGACTCCAGGGGTATGTTGGCCACATGGAACATAAAATTGCCTTGTTTGCAGACGATGCCGTTCTTTTTTTAAATCACCTTAGTAATTCTATACCTGACTTGTTAGAGATCATCAGTAGGTTTGAGAAAATATCTGGGTATAAGATAATTAACTTAAAAAGCATGCTTATGCCACTCAATGAAGAACATATACAACAGCCCAACTATGGAAAAATCTTTCATTTAACTGAATATATTACATATCTGGGAATTTAAAAAATACCAAAACTTGAGAACATAGATTCATCAAACTATGACCCCCCTGCTTGAACATATTACTAACTCTAATGAAAGATGGTCATCTTAACCTATATCCTTGATCGGACGCATAAACATTTTGAAAATTATTGTTTTGCCCAAACTCTCATACTTATTTCAGAATATTCATCTGCCATCCCCAAAACACCTTTTCTCAAAAAAGTGAAAAGGTTATTCTCAAACTTCATCACAAATAACAGACACACTAGACTCAGCTATCACTCCTATATTTGCCTTATGATAGAGGAGAACTCAAGCACCCTAACTTACAGTGGTAGTATTGATCTACTCAACTTAGAACCATAATGTTCTACTTTTCTTCCCAAATTAACCAATCTTGGGTTGACATGGAATCCTCCAGTCACACCTGAAATATCCTGACGACTTTACTATCTTAGAATAGTTATGGATAAATCACCGGTAATACCCAGCAAAACATAAAAATGAAGTTGGGGTTCTTTGGGCTAGGCTAGGTCTTCTGGGTGTCAATCTTTTTTTAAATTACGTTATTTTTATTGTTTTTTCCCATTCACATACAGAGTCAATATGTAATTCAATGTGACAGGGTATTTCCATTGGTAGGTGATAAATAGTGTTACACAAGGGTCTCAAACATTGGAATTCTTAACTTCAGCCAGAACAGCTTCCAATAACACCTGTATTACCCACCATCCCTCCCTTCCCACCCACTCTACCCAGATCTGAAATAAAACAAAAATGACAGACAGGCACAGGATATAAATAAATAGACAGATAACTAGTAAAAATAAAATAAAATAAAGTTACAAAATATAAATAAAAACTACAACAAGACATATGGGGGGAGGTATATGGTTTATTCATTTCTAGTTGTTTCCTTTTCAGTTATTTTCTGGGTGGATGGCAGTCCTGTTTAAGTATTCTATGAAAGGCTGCTGGTTTTGTCAAAGGCTTTGCTGGAGCTCGTAAGTGAGAACCTAATCTTTTCAAGTTTAATATGAGCCAAGACCTCTTTGACCCAACTGTTGTATGAGGGGGGGGCATGTTTCCATTTGAACAATACAAGATGTCTGGCTAGGTTATGAAGGCCAGGGTCTGACGTTTTGTTGATGGGAAGTTAGTAACTGTAGCAATTGAGAAGGCGCCAAACAGGGCTGCAATAGGGTCGGGGCTAAATTCCATGTCAGACACTGATGAAAGTGTGTCAAAGATTTGGTGCCAGAAGTCTTTAAGACATGGGCAGGACCAAAACATGTGGGTATGATTGGCCGATGACTGTTTACACCTGTTGCAGCTGTCACTGACGTTTGGATAAATTTTTGCCAGCCGGGCATTTGTGTAATATACTCTGAAAAGGATCTTACATTGTTCTAAGCTGTGCCTGGCGCAGAAGGAGGAAGAGTGAACTAGCTCCAGAATTTGCCAATGTCGTTATCGACCCAGTAGCCCAGTTTATTGATGTTGCATGCCCAGTAGTACCGGATAAAATTGGGTTGCGCTAGACCGCCTAGCTTTTTAGGAAGCTGTAAGATAATTTTCTTAATGCGGGGAGGTTTGTTAGACCAAAGAAAAGAGCATATCATCTGGTCCAGCTGATGAAAACAAGATTTTTTTCATAAAAATTGGAATGTGTTGGAACAGGTAGAGGAACCTTGGTAGAATCACCATCTTTATAAGGTTAACTCTACCAGTTAGAGAGAGAGGACCAGCAAGTCATATCGAATTTACACTTATCTATGAGAGGGCGGAAGTTATAATTGAAAAGGTCATCGTAGGAAGCCTCAATGAAGACTCCTAAATATCGAAAGCCCCTAGAGACAACTCTGAAAGGAAATAAGGATGGAGGTAGCTTCCTAGATAGGCAGTTTATGGGAAGGAGTTCACTTTTACTAAAGTTTAGCTTGTACCCCGAGTATCTGCTGAATTGAGCTAAAATATCTATAATGACGGGAATAGATGGGGCTGGGTTTGAGACGTACAGTAGCAAGTCGTCTGCATAAAGGGATAATTTATGGATCATGCCGTTCCTAGTGATGCCCTCGATTCCGCCCTCCTCTCGAAGCCAGGTGGCTAGTGGCTTGACAGCTAAAGCAAATAGGAGGGGTGAGAGAAGGCACCCCTGTCTAGTGCTCCTACGAAGGGCAAAGAGGGACGATCGTACGCCATTGGCAAGCACATGGGCAGTGGGGGAATCGTAAAGCAGTCTAATCCATGTGACAAAATCCGAGTCAAAGCCAAACTTTGACAGAACGTCGTATAGGTACTCCCATTCAACCCTGTCGAACTCTTTCTCAGCATCTAGCGAGATTATTACCTCCGGTAGTACAGGGTTGGGGGAGTGGATAGTATTGAGTGGTCGTCTGGTATTAATTGTCGAGTTTCTACTGGCCATAAAGCCCGTCTGGTCCGCAGAAATCAGGCTTTTTGCAAACATGTGGCTGTAGGACCTTAGTGAGAATCTTTTGGTCCACGTTCAGAAGCAAGACAGGCATGTAGCTGGGGTAGCTGCATTCTACCGGGTCTTTATCTTTTTTCAGTAATAAGAAAATATTGGCCTCATAGGGTTGGGGGCATTTTACAGCTGACAAAAGACTCGTTATAGACGCCAACTAAATGTGGGGTAATAAGTTTAGTATACGCTTTGTAAAATTCTAACCCAAACCCATTGTCTGTCAAACAGACAGACAAACTGATAGATAAACAAACAACAACAAAAAACAGACAAGCAAAACCAATCCCTTTATAACAAATTCACATCCCTTGATAGCGTCCAGCTTTTATATTCACCAGTCCCCACAGTCCCCAAGACTGACCAAGTAAGAACACTGGTTTTACAATGTGGCAGTCATCATGAAAAAATAACCAAAACCTCAAGTGACTTAATACAATCACATGATAGCAATAATCTTACTATGGTAGTGACCTTAATAGAAAGTGGTTACGACAGTGTGTTTTCGCTTAACCAGTGAAAATAAGTCTATAGATATATACGCATCTCTCTACTTTTAAACATATACATGCACATACACACACACACACACACACACACACACACACACATATATATATATGAATAAACATGTAAACCAACATCCCCTTCCCTTATGTTTAGTCAAGGAGGTGAAAAGACAGTGAAAAATAAAATAAATGTACTAAACGGGGCAGAGAAAAACAACTTGAATCCATCCATTGATCCATCCATTGTCAACCACTTATCCGAAATCGGGTTGCGAGGGAACTGGAGCCTATCTCCGTTCTCATTGGGTGAGAAGCGGGGTACATCCTGTACAGGTCACCAGTCTATCACAGGGCAAAGCAGTTTGGGGAACAGTGTCTTGCTCAAGGACACCTCGACACGCTTCTCTGCAGGACCGGGGATTGAACCTGCAACCTTCCGATCGCCAGGCGACCGCTCTACCCACTGAGCCATGCCGCCCCCAAAACAACTTAAATGATATTTTAATTCAAGTATAGCAATACGTGGAATCAGGAATCACACACCTTCATATTGTCTGTCTGCGGTCAAGTACCCAAGCCATGTTACGTGGATCAATGCTTATGTTATGTAAAGGTCCGTTGAGATAGTCCCAAGCTTTATAGAGTTCAAAAAGAAAAAAGAAAAAAAAAGAAAAGGGGGAAAGAAAATTGTGAGAGTGCATTTTCTGTCGCTAAGCCCCTCCATGACAGGGGTAGCACTGTACCTTCCTGTGCCCGTTTGGTATGGAGGAGCCTCAATAATGTCTATCACCATGGCAACCAAAACAAAGGTGGGCTGCTTCAAAAAACATCAGTCAACAGGATCAGGCAAAATCGTGTAAGACCGAACAAGTAACCGAGTGTCTATGTCCAAATCACATCACATAACATTAGTAAAAGTTCAGGATCGCTGTGCCTCAATCATCATATTGAAACATTCTTACCAGCTAGAAAAGTCCCGTGAAGTTAGTAATGGCAATGTTAACATTACAGCTGTCGCTACAGAGCTGATGTGAAACAGACAAGAGGGTTTCATGAAATAGTCCGCCGATATGGACTGGTGGTGCTCCTCTAGCAAGCTAGTCAGAGCTAGGATGCTAATATTGTTAGTAGTTAGCGGGTAGGTCGGCTGTGTTAGTTTCTCTGTCCTTAGCCAGTCTAGTTCTATTGGTTATGGTGCATGTCAGAGATACAGCTCGCTTTGCTAGTAATTGAAGATCAGTTGGGTTATGAAAAGTTACAAGTTTTCAGGTTAGTGCGGGAGAGTACGAGGCGTGCGTCTACTCCATTCCTCTCTCCACCCCTAGATTTGTCTCTTAATATAACAAGCCAGAGAAGACAACATCTTGCTGATGTGCCTTTATGCTTTTGTACCAGTAGACCCACCAGACGGGAATATTGCGCTGATACACTACTCAAACTACTAACTAGCTAACTACATTATAATAGATTTATCTGTTAGGATGAATTATCTTGACGCGCTTGGCTAACTGAAGAACAGAAAAAATATGAAAAGACAGGCTACAATTAATGTTCCAAAACTGCCCAGCAAAATGGCCAAAACAAGCCAAATTATAAAGACAGGTAGCTTGCTGCATTGGTGTAAAACCTAGACAGCCATGCATAAAGTTAGATAGGTCTGATGGTTGGCAAACTAATGATACTGTTTAGCTAGCTAGCTAGGATGTGAATCAAAGGGCTGTTTGCTAATGCTGTGAACATTTTTATTCTGTTTGTAAGAACGTTCATTTTAATCTTTTTAAAATTTTGATTTAAAATGCCCACCAATGATTTATCCGCATTGTTTCCCATGTTCTATTTATATTATTGTTATTCTCTGAATACAGACTTTATTTAGAGCAGACCCTATTATTGTTTCTTTTTCGTATATTTAAGTGGTGCAACCACTTCTATATGTGTCCTTGTGTCCATTCATAGCATGAGACACGTGCACCACTTACTCCACCACAAGGAGTGTGAGTTTTTATATTACAATTGTCGTCTTCATTTTCTAATGGTCTTACATTTTCACTTTTGCCTAGGGCTGTGACAATTATGATATATTTGCCTCATGATAACGCTCATACAATAAAATGGTGTGATATAGTATAATTATATGATTATCTCATTCTTATTATTTCAATGTTGCTATTACCATTAATGACATAAATGTGGCCTATTTGAAAGGAGATTGACTTCAGAAAAATAAAAACGTGAGAAACTAAAGTGATTTTTTTTCTGTAAATTGAAAATTGAAATATATATGAGTTGGAATCAGGTCACAAATGTAACAACAGAAATGTGATTTTGATTCAAAATATGCCCAGATGAGTTGTATAGCTTTGCAGGTTGTCTTGATAAACTACAAAATATATGTATTATGTACACAAGACAATATTTAATCCGCCACTCACTCTTGAAAGTACAGAAAACAATGAAAAACTAATCTAATGTATAGTGCAATATTAACTGAGCTTTAAAGTGAAAAGAGCAGCTTTATTGGTCAAGATTGAAGGCCCTATATTACAGGAAATTGCATGTACCTGTTTTCAGTAAATACAAAATGTTCTACTATGGAGGGGACACCCAAACTTCACCTTACTTGTCGATGACCAATCTTGCATCCCCGCTTTCAACTTTAACTTGGTGCCCATGATGTTTACACAAATTCTTTTTGAATGTCATGATATTATGAGTTAATGAAGTGTCTAAACTGTATTAGAATCATGGGAGTTATATAGACATGCAGAGAGAAGAGTGATGGAAAACAAAATGAATGGAGGTGGGGAAAGAAACTTATCCAGACTATAAGATTCCGAAAAAGATCATTTAAAAAAAGTAAAAAGACTGGTGTGAAGAAGACAAGGACCATGTATAGATACAGAGATAATGAGTGAGAGGGATGCAGAGAGACAGGTCTCGAGAGACCCATTTTGTGTGATTATTTTACTGTGGTAATCATACAACATAGAGTTCATCCCCTCCCCTCATTACTGCTTTATGAAGCAAGCTTACCACATACTTTATGGCTATTGCACCTCTTCTGGGCACATGGCTTTGTAGGATCACATCTTTTGACGTTAGATGGATGCAGAAACAGGGAGACAGTCCCATCTAAAGGGTGCAGAAGAGACCTATAAAAAGGGGGGACCTTATAAAGGACGATGAGTCAAAGATGGAAAGGAACGAGAGAGACATTATACACGGACAGTACACTAGCAAGAAATAGGCAGAATCATAAGATTGAAATTAACAAAGAAGATTAAATAATAGAGAAGACATTTAAAGAATAAGAAAGTGAAGAAAGGATATATGGGATAAATACAGACAGAGAGAGATTGCAAATTTAAGGATTGGTATTTTATATTTTTGGTTTTACCATTGTGTTGATCGGAAAATGTATAGTTTTGCATTACAGTATCAGCATGTCTGTAGGTTTGGTTCTAGGATACAGTTGAAGAATGTATTGATGTCGTGTATCTGGATTTAGACCACCAATAGTTTGTGATGGTTCAGAGCAGTAAACAGCTGTCCATTTAACCCCTATTCACAACTGACATTAGTTTGCTCATGCTTTCTTTATGTTACTGCTTTGTTTTATCGCAATTGTTCTATGTTTAACCCAATGATTAATTCACTTTAATATTTTTTCAGATTCCCAGGAGTTGAAAATAGCAACAAAAACTACTGTTACCATCAAAGAAATCCTTTTTTAAATCCTTTGTGAGTCCTTAATGAATGGACTCCTAGACTTCATTTTTTTCTCTCTCCCTCTATTCTATTTTACCAACTCAGTGATGGAGTATGCACTTTGGGAACTGACAAGTTAGGTGTTATGGGTTAGAACCCACCATGAGCTGTCAGGGAGGGCATCTGGCTTTAATCCCCCACAAACCATCTAGATCTGTGTCCACCTCCACAATGTGGGGACTTATTGTGACACAAAAAGATCGACTTAGATGGAGCTTGGGGGGGGGGCTGAGGCTGGATGTCCTTCCTGATGCCCCACGGTAGGTTTGAACCTGCTGCCTCTGGCTTGTCAGTTTCTGACGCAAGGCTTCTTATCACCGAGCTACCACGGCCCCTCGGATGAATGTTATAGCGACTATAAAAATGGGCTTTGGTAGCTCATTGGTAGAGCATGTGCTTCAGGAACTTATGAGCCAGAGGCAGTGGGTTCAAACTCTTCACAGGGCGTAAGGAAGGGTATCCAGCCTTAATCTCCCAAGCTACATCTATCTCCATCTATGTCCACTTCCACAATGTGAAGACTAATTGTGACATGGAAAATGGACCTCTCATAGTTGTTATGAAATGAAGTTTTTTTTCTAAATTTCAAGTGTAGCTATGTCCTGGTCATGCAAGTGAAAGCTGCTCTCACAGTTGTGGAGACAGTTTGTGTAGGGTTATTCTCAAAATTATCTTACAAAAAAAAAATCAAACTCAAGCATGGACATGCTACATCCCATCTTGGCTTCAGGCCTCCAATGAAACACTAATATGCCATAAATGGTACACATGTGGACTTTGAGAGCACCATGACTCAGCTCCAGCTGAGTGACGCATGATAAGTACGTACTGTGCTAGTTCTCTGAGTTGAAGACATTTAGCTCCTGTCATAATCTGAGACTAAATCCTTGCCTTATCACCGCCCGGGTGCAGCGCCCTCAGCTTTGTTTAATTGCTAGAAGCAAAGCTAGCAAAGCTGTATCTCCCTCAGTGTTTACTCCCGCTGAGGCTTACGGCTAGTAATGGAATTACTCTGAATCCCTGAAGGAAGGAGAGGAGGCGAGGGCAGGCTGGAAAAGGGGAAAGTCAGAAAACACAGAGAAGGAAGAAGAGTGAAATGATAAGAAAGATGACGAAAATGGGGAAAACCGATGAAATAATTAAAAGAATGGAAAAAGAAGAGGGGCTGATGTTAGGATATTTCAGGTTAAAAGAGAGGTAATGGAGTGTGCGTGTGTGTGTGTGTGTGTATGAGACCAAGAGAAGACTGTTGTCTGATGGCTGCTCAGGACAGAGGCTGTAGTCTATGCCTCATTGTTTACCTCAGGGTGATGTATTAGTGGAATGGCAATTACAATGCAGGTTAGAGCTCAGAATTGAAATATCCTTGTCTGAAAGAATCTGACAGTATCCTACAAAGGGGGGGTGATGGATGGGGAATGGGGGAAAGATGGAACGGAGCACAACATGAAGAGCAGAGAAAGGCAAAGACAATGAAGATGAAGGGGGAAAAGTGTCTCGAGAAAAGCGACAGAAGCACTGAGGAAAGTGGGAGAAGAAAAATAATAGATGAATCCATAAAAAAGAGGAATGTGTGTACAGTGGGGAAAAATAAGTATGTCACTGCCTGCTGATTTTGTGTTTGCCCCCTTACAAAGAAATGAATAGTATATACTTTTCATGGTAGGTTCATTTTAGCAGCAAGAGACCGATTATTTAAAGAAAATCCCAGTATTTTATTTTTAGGCATTTATTTATGTTTTATTGAGGAAAATGGATATTTCACCCCAACAAACCAGCAAGAATTCTGGCTCCCACAAACCGGTTATGTGACCAGGAGGCACAGAGATTAGTCATCTTACGTGATTAGTACTCATAATTAAGTACTCATTACCTGTATAAAAGACACCTGTCCACATAATTAATCAGATCATTAGATTCTAACCTCTTCACAAAGGACAAGACCAAAGTATTTTCAAAGGACATCAGGGACAAAATTGTAACCTCGCTGACAGCGGACTGGACGAGTGCAATGGGCTACAAGACCATTGGCAAGCAGCTTGGAGAGAAGGTGTCACCTACTGGTAAGATAGTTTGAAAATGGAACAAACCAATTGACCATCAATTTCCGTCGGATCTGGAGCTGCATGCAAGATCTCACCTCATGGAGTGAACCTGATTATGAGAATGGCGAGGAAACAACCCAGAAATACATGGCATGAGCTTGTTGATGATCTCAAGGTAGTTTGGACCACAGTCCCAAAGATGAATATTGGTGACAGAGTAATAGATTGAAATCCAGTGATAACCGCAAGGTTCTTAAGAAGGCACGTGTCCAGGCCTGTCTGAAGATTACCAATGAGCACCTGGATGATACAGACGATGATTGGGAGAAAGTGCTGTTGTCAGATCAGACTAGAATCGAGCTCTTTGGCATCGACTTGACTTGGCGTGTTTGGAGGAAGAATAAAAAAGACTTGGCCCTTAAGAACATCATCCACACCGTCAGGCATGGAGGTGGAAACATTATGCTTTGAGGCTGTTTCTCTGCCAAGGGGACAGGATGAGTCTACCGGGTTGAGGGGATGATGAATGGTGCCATGTATCGGGAAATCTTGGGTGAGAACCTCCTTTCCTCAGCCAGGACACTCAAAATGGGTCATTGATGGTGTTCCAGCATGACAATGACCCAAAAGATATGGCTAAGGCAACAAAGGAATGTCTCAAGAGGCACATTAAGGTCAATTGAGTTGCTTAGTCAGTCTCTGGACCTTAATCATATAGATAATTTTTGGAGGGAGCTGAAGCCTCGGGTTGCCAAGTGACAACATACAAACGTTAAGGATTTGGAGAGGATCTACAAAGAAGAGTGGGCCAAAATCCCTCCTGGGACCTGCACAAACTTAGTGGCCAACCACAAGAAATTTTTGACCGCTGTGCTTGCCAACAAGGATTCTTCCACCAAGCACTGAGTCATGTTTTGCAAGGGAGTGAATTACTTATTTACCTGAATAAAACACAAATAAATGTTTAAAATTGATATACCTTTAATTCAATGGGATTTTTTAATATTATGTCTCTCACTGTTAAGATTAACCTACCATGAAAACTTTAGACCGTTCATTTATTTGTAAGGGAGCAAACTCACAAAATCACTAGGGGTGAAATACTTATTTTTCGCACTGTAGGTGTTTGGAATTTAGTTTGTTTGCACGTATGCTTTGTTCATATACCAGTGCATTTGTCTGAATATGCAAAGCTGATTTTCTCATTCATGCACTGATTGTCTCGTTTATATAAATCCCTGCCTGGGTGGACTGTGTGTGGATGAATGGCAAACTCCAATCAAGGATACCAGAGGTGTTTGATGGCGTGATATTGCTGAAGATGTCAGAGCTGCTCTCTGTTATGGTTGAAATTGTCGGGGCAGTTTAAGATTGCAGTATTGTAGGAGAAAATTGCCTGTTATTTGAAATGAGCATATGTGTGGGTGGCTTAGTCAATGGGTTTATGTACATGTGGATGTTTGCTTGTGCATTTTTACCAGGACTACACAACAATTTTGGACATAAACTATATGGGGTTGTTAGGCTGTCAATTTCCTTTCTTTATATTTTTTTCTCAGCACCCATTCAATTATTAACTGTTATTTTGGACCATCACTGAAAATGAGTGTGTATGCAATTGTAAGTGTGTTTGTTTCACGGTATAAAGGAGATACAATTGTATTTGCTATTAGTAAATTGAGTGAAGGATTACTGACGTTTTTAATGAGGAGATTATTTAAGGGAATTGATATGAAATGCATTTGCAGTATTTACCTTTGGTTCCAGTATTTATGGTATAGAAGTTGTATTAAAAGCTGCTGGTCCACACATGAAAAATGGGCACACACACTGCACCAAGAGTGCCATTTGTGGGTCTAATTAGGAGTGGGACTTTGGCCAGCACAATCTGATTCTTTTGCTTGTTAAAATGTTTGACATGTTTTCCCAAATGTGAATCCATTTGAGGGCCTTAATTGTATTCAATCAAGGACCCTCTCATGCTTTCCCTCTGTTTCCCCTCCCTCTTCATTTATCTTATTTTCACAATCAGCACATTGAACGATTATGTTTGAACAAAACAATAATGTCACTTATTTCTCTCTCTCTCTCTCTCTCT
>OMLC01035986.1:0-12434 GCA_900302585.1 Regalecus glesne
AGAGTGGATCATGTGGTTATTGGAAGGTCACTGGTTTGATCCCCAGCTCCTTCATAAAGTGTGTTTTTGTGCCCTTGAGCAAGACATGTGACCTCTAAGTGCTCCTCAGGCTCTGCAGCGGCCCAACACTCATACCCAGTAGGATGGGCTAAATTTAGAGAACAGATTTCATTTTGGGCATGCAGTGACAAAGTAAAGTGGCTTTTCTTTTCGCTGACGTCTCCAACTATTTCTCTTGCTCTTCTCGTTTCTCTTCTCCTCTCTTCATATCAATCTTTTTTCATTGAGTTGTTGCTCATCCGATATAGGGTCTGAAGATGGGATTTTGTATAGCTGTTAAGCACCCTGAGGACTTGTTTTGTTTCTCTTTCAAATTTATCTGTATATACAGATAAATTTAACTTGACTTGACTCGATCTGTCTCCTATTCATAGACCATCTGTCTCTATAAGACTTGTTCACTGCTCTGCATTTAGTCTCTGGCATTCATCTACAGCTACACTCGTATTGATTATTGAGACACTTTTTTGACATGGTAGGCATACAATAGAGTTATGGTTGGTGGCTCAGAACCAAGCAGCAATATAAAGATGAGCTTAAAAAACCAAGAGCGATAACAGAGGCAGTTTAACAGCTTGAGGTAGTGTCCTGTCTCTACATCAGATAAGACACTTGGATTACTCACATCTAAAATGTGACATGATAACATGCATCTTTGCATGGTAAAGACCTCCGTTCCCACCACCTCCAGGAGGTTTCAGGGTGATGGAGGCAACACTTCTGGGGAAGAAGCTGTTCTTCCCTGTGCTAGTTTGGCCTTCAGTGGCCCTACATGTCCTCCCGGATGGTGAGGGGACCAACAGACTGTGACCTGGGTGGGGTTGGTAGGTAGGGTGGTGTCCCTACTGAGGTTGCTAGCCTTCTTATCTAGATGGCTTGCATGCACTGTGTCCTGGTGTTGGAACTCCGTTTTGATGATCTTCTGTGCTGATTTTACCACCTGGACCATGTCCTTCCACTTTGGAGCAGTGCAGCTGTCAAACCACACGGTGGCGCAGTAGCAGAGAATTGTCTTGGTGGTGCCTCTGTGAGTTTACCTGGAGCTGGAAGGGACGTTCGTCCTCTTTGAGTTTCTTGAGAAGAAAAGCCTCTGGTGAGCTTCCCTCACCAGTTAGGAGGTGTTGAGGGACCATGAGAGGTCTTGTGTGATATGGTTTCCCAGGAATCGTATGTTGTTGACCCTCTCCACCTCCTAATTATCTATGTGGAGAGGGGGCTGTGTGGTCGTCATGGATCTCCTGAAGTCCACAATCATCTCTTTGGTTTTGGTGGTGTTCAGGACTAGATTACAGTCTGAGCACCACTCACTCAGATGTTGAGCCTCCTCTGGGTAGCGTGGCTCCTCCCTGTGGGAAGTCAGTCTACGATACCGGTGTCATCAGCAAACATCCACATAGCGTAGATAGATAGATCGTAGATCTGCTGTGTTTGGGGCAGCAAACTGCACACACACACACACACACACACACACACACACACACACACACACACACACACACACACACATACAAACACACACACACACACACACACACACACACACACACACAGCTTGTCTCACTGACCAATGGCCTCTTCAGGGGTCCAGTATCCTGATGTGTCACATGCACGGGGAGACGTGGCCTCATGGGCATACTGGTGAAATACGCCATCTCTCTCACAGTCTCCACAGTTCACACCTGATCCTTGAACCTTGGAGCTGCAAGAGAAAAAGTAAAAATAAATAAATGATTCCCTTATCAATCCAGCAAGGGGAAATTTGGATTTCTCTGCATTTTTGACCCCAAATATTGTATAGGAGCAGTGAGCTGCCAACGTATGGCGCTCGGGGAGCAGTTAGGGGTTCAGTGTCTTGCTCAAGGACACCTCGGCATGCAATATGCAGGACCGGGGATCAAACCCGTAACCTTCTGATTGCCAGACGCCCGCTCTACCCACTGAGCTATGCCGCCCCAGAAAGAAGAAACATACAGAGCAACTGAATGTCTTTCTTAGCTACCAGTGCTTAACTTGTTAATTGAGAATTTTCAGAATTGAACGCAACGTGCTTGATGACCATTGGACTTTGACCATCATGGAAGCACAAATTGATATCGTCAAAGAGAAACTAAAACCCAACCCCAAGTCTGTGTGAGAACTGACAACTAATGGTAGAATGGGCAGTACTGACCTGGGCCGCTGCTATTGGCTGATTGTTGGTGTCAGGTGACATCATCTATTGTCCTCTAAGGAAAGTGACATCACCTGGCATCCATGACCACCTAAACCGCAGATGTCCAGTTCAGCACCCTGGTTTTTCACAATCTCATTTTGAGCTTCACACGTGTTTGGGGTTAGGGTTTAGCAAATAATTAAACACCAACCCCAGCCGATTTAAATATAATTTAAAACAATTATTGGCTCTATGGTAGAGTGTGCGCTTCGCAAACTGATGAGTCACGGGCTGCAGGTTCGAACCCACTGCAGGGCATCGGGAAGAGCAGCCACCCTTAAACACTCAAGCTCCATCTAAGTCCGTGGTCCATGGAGACCAATTGTGACACATAGTGACAGACCTCTCAGTGTAGCATCAGCAGCAATTAAAGGCACGGTGCACAATAATCTATTGATACTTCGGAGGTCAGAAGAGTCCTAGGGGATGTTATACGAATATTAGATGTTTATTGCCACTAAGCAAATATGTGCTATAACACGATGTAATGGGGTTAATTATGCACCCTCAGGCAGCAACCCCTGACACACTGCCAGTGGTAGTTAGAGTACTTCCATGGGTTCGATGCAGACATGACCGAGCTCTTCTCAACTGGTTCAAGTCAGGTACACACCTCTTGTAGGAGGAAGTAAATGTGATTGCTCATTGGTCAAGATACACTTCCACTTTCTTGCACTTGGCACTTATTCAAGCTTTAGAGGCTGCTGACTCACTGAACCAAACTGGGACAATAAGTGAAAGTGTGACGGTGTTAAACAACCAAGGTCGGTGGAGATCATTATCTACGTTTAACCTATTATGTAGAAGTAGTGAGTGTAACCACAGCATGGCACTCGGGGAGCAATTGGAGGTTCAGTGTCTTGCTCAAAGACATCTTGACATGCTCTCAGTAGGGCCTGGGGATTGAACCGTCAATCTGTGATTACTAGATCACTGCCCTACCTCCTGAGCTATGCTGCTGCTAATAAACATGTAGAAATAATTGGTGAATCTACTGTTTCCAGTGTTGAAGAGAAAACGATGTAGAGCATTTCGAAAGAGAGAATAGATTGTATTGATGGAATATAAGACCAAAAAAAGGACAGTGGCTTGGTGCCTGACTGATAGTAAGTGCTGGATCATTTGATCCATGCAAACACCCAAAATCAATCCTTTGTCAGAACATGATGCAGTTCAATTTAGGAACTCCTTGCTACACAGCCAAATAGAAACGGACATAGGCTGCTCTTTGAGGACTAGCTGGAGTTATAAAACACATGATCGACCGCAGATCGCAGGGAACAACAGAGGTCTGCAACACCTGCACACCAGCAGTGTCAGGTGTTACAAGTGAGAGCATGTGGGATGGAATATTACATTCATATGACCACAAGCTCTAAGATCCTGAAAAAGTTGCTTGAATTTTTGTAAGGAAAGTTATGACCTTGAAAAACATATGAGCAGTAAACCTGGATAGTTTTAAGTGCTGAGGAATCCGTCATTATTAGTAATTGTAACTGAAATTGTTGGTGTCTCTGTCTTTTGTGAGCACATACTGCCAGCGCTTATAAACACAGCCAAAGGTGTTTGGTTAAACCATGGCAACATCTTTTTATATCATATAATAGGTTGTTATGGAAATGAAATCATGCAGTGTGCTGGCAATGGCGCGCCTTTTCCATTTATTTTGCACACGCTGAGTAAATGCAGGCTTCCCGTGAGAGAACTTCCCTGCGCTAAAAGGAATAGGTGTGACAATACTAATAATAGTTTTAACAAAACACGAATAAAATGACTTCAGCTAACACACCAGCAAACAGAGCTGTGCTTTAAAGTGGTCTTATTAACTGTAATAGAATCAACAGAAGCCAAATGACAACATGTCTACGGAAGTCTTTTAACACTAACTACATATTGTTCAAGATGCAAAAGCTTAATTTTGGCCACACTTCTTCAAAATCTACTGACATATTAGTCTTGTTTGAAAGGTTTGAGCTGGACTACCATCAATGTGCAACTGAGTTCATTCAAAAGATTTACCTAAAGTGATGCATGCATCAATGACCGGGTTTGTCTGAATGCTCGAGATGCCACGGAAAGTGATAAAACGTGAAAAGAGTTGCCATGCATCTCGTGTAACGTGGTGAGACATGAAATTATCGTAGGTCTCTTTTAGGACTTCCGGATAACCAGAAGTATAACTACTAACACCCCCAATGTTGGAAGACCCAATTTCTCTGACGGTCAAAAAGTGCTCTCACTCTGTTTACTATATTCTCTTGATCGAGACACTGGAAACGATCAAGGAGAAAGCAAGCGATGCCAGAGGAGACACCAGGACTGAAGGCTCTGCAGGGATTAGATCCCACCCAGGCAGCGGAATATGTAATTCCTTTGACAGGCGACATTATCCAGTACACCCATACTGGGAATGAATGAACTGACATTCCTAAAAATGATGTTTTCCAATGATCATGATGTTTTCCTGTTATCTGTCAAGAGTAGTTATAAACAATGAATCTCATGGTCTAAAGGAATAGAAATGTAACATAAATCCAAGCTGGGCTGATAGCTTATAATATTGAGAGCCTGTAAGAAAGGTTTCAGGCATACTTGACCATTTATGAGAACTACACGAGTGTTTTTGTGTGGCTGTTATAATTTCCCCAGGAGGCATCAGGCTCTGTGCTGGGAGAGTGATGCATGCTGTCACAAACTCCACGCTAAGCAGTACTCATCAGTGTCACCCTCAATAAAGAAAAGACAAGATGTGCAAGCCAAAACCAACTTCCGCAAATGAAAGTGACTCGGAAAGCACTGAGTACTAATTAGACTACAAGTGTCATTACACGCAGGGAAATATTTGAAAATACAGGAATAGGCCGCGATTGTCACGTGTTGAGCCTCTGTGGCATTTCTCTCATTGAATCAAAATAATAATCATTTGAATACTTCTGTCAGGGGTACCAATTGTTTAAATAGCAGCATTCATGACCCATGATAGCATCAATTCTGCATATAAACGTTCCGAGATAGCTTAATTGTTTGAGCTCCTCATTTTCAATCATTGACTTATATCGATATCAGTCATCCTCTCGATAGCTCTGTGGAAAACTGCTACAACACAAGTGCTTTTCTGACAACACAGCAAGAAATAAGGTGCATCTCTCCGTCAAGTCAACATGATCGCATGCTTGAGTAGCTGAATTGGCTGGTTTTCTCATGCGGAGGTAATAAAGGAAATAGCTTTTACAACATCTGACTAAAACAATGGCAGAAGTGGGGCAGACAGCCACTGTGTATATTAGTTACAGACTGCAGCTTTAAACTGAGCAAAGAAAGAATACAGCTAATTAGAGCTTTGAGTGCTTCGCTACTTTACCTTTGGTAGAGTGACCCCCTTACAGGCGGAACCCAGTAGATGGAGACAGAATCTGAGCTCCGACCAGTCACGATGGGGGACAAAGGGACGGGGGCCGGTTGGCGGTCCTTGAGCCAATTCTGATAGACCAGGTCTATATAACAATGCATCCGGGCTACTTGGTTAGGCGTGAAATGGTTGGTGCAGTTATCGTCTGACAGAGAGAAAAGGGACAGTTGGTTAATTTCCTGCAGCAGCTTCACAGGTTAGCGTTCATTTCATTTGAGAGCTAGCAATGCAGATGGGAGCTGAAATGGCTCACGTTGTTGTCATCTACAGTCAAGTAAGAAGAAAATTGGCTGCGTAATGGGCTCAACTTAGTCTGACCTAGACAAGTATTTCAAAATGATCAGTCATGATATATTGGTTCTTTTCTTGTGGTGTATATTATTTGAAACGTAAAAGACAAATACTTTGAAAAACTTCGAATATGCCTGCAAAATTTGTTTCCAGAGAGCTTCAGCTCTGCTCTCAGGGGGCCAAAGAGTGGCTTGTAAAGACAATGTAGGTAAACTTTTGAGTTGCATTACATATTGTCAAATTTTATATAGTTACTTTTGCTTTTTGGCCATAAGCACATCATAACATTGAAAGTATTTAACATAATGTTACAACAACAAATCTAGAATCACGCTCATGTTATGAAATCAACAACTAAAGATGGATCCCCTCTGACATTGAAAGATGAAATAAGATTCATTGTTTTAATTGGGAATGTCCCAAGTAATTTCAGTTTTAACCAGACACCCCACATCTGTCCCTGATTAGAAGTCTAAATGAAAGCCATTCATAACATGTCCAAAGTGTCAACTCTGTAAAACATTCAAGCTAGACGACTGAATGTTTTCATTTCAATGTCCATTTAAGATCCTCCGTCATTAGTAGCCCTTAGAAAACTCCTAAATCTTAGCATTCAGTTTTGGATTGAGGCAGGACTGGGTGACTTCCCAACCAGCGACCATGCAATTAAACCATTAAACCATTCTCTGGACTATTCGTTCATCACTCAAGCCTTCCATTAAAAGTGAGACCTAGCAAAAGAGACATTTTCTGCATGCATTGCATAATGTCACCAGTAGGTACTTTTAAACAAAAGGAATAACTGGGAACTGCAAAATTACAATACTATATCATCGAACTGGGGCCATGGTGGCTCAGCGGTAGAAGGCACGCCTCCAAGTTGGCCGTCGCGGAGCTTTTGGGAGCTCTTCAGTGCGTTCACCAATGGTTGTCTCATATGTCCGTACATGTGCACACACAAAGACTTAAAACAATCCTTAACAGATATCTGTGTGTGACTGTATTATTGACATCATATATGGATGCTTAACACTGACACTAAAATAGCACTAAAAATATTTTGTCTGACTCCGTTTTTATCGAAAAGGAGCAAGATGACAGATCAGAAATACTTTTATCAAAGTATGGATCTATTGGAGCGTATTAAAAGTGATAGAGCCTCCCACTTGCATCTCTGTCAGCTGTGGTTCTTTGTAATCCTTGAATGATATTGCATGGGCAATACCAAGTGATAAAATAATACAAGGAAAACACTAAGAAAGAACAGTGGTGGGAATGAAAAATATATATACCTTGCAGATTTTTTTTTACCAATGACGATTATAGAGTTCATTTAGAAAACACACTCATTTTTGTAATTCTTACAATAGTTTATATATTTTAGATGCACTCGTACGTTTAGCTGTGAGACTAAATGTTAGCATGTGAGTGAGTGTGTTATTTCTAAAAATGGTTGTTTGGGAGGGCGTGGCTTATCCAGCCTACCTGTATAACTCATGTAGTTGTTGTAGGGTGTGTTGTGATACTTGGCCACTCCACATGTGTCATTGACTACCCCGGGGTCGTGGCACACCTTGGACTTGGGTGTTGGGGCTGTGTCAGTGCACAGGTCTCCCGTCTCCATGGACGGGATGATCTCCTGTTAGGAACATAGCTGTTGTCACATAACTAACAAAGGAAGTTGCTGAGAGATTATCATAAATTGGGGTTGTTTTAAGATAATGGAAAAAAGTATGGTAAATTCATGCCAGTTCATGGTATCAGTCAAAATGATTATAAAATTGGCTCGACTGTAGAAGGTACAGAGATAAAATGAAAAGAAAACTTTTTGATGTTTATATTGATCTTAAATACATAAGTTCCCAATCCTCAATCATATTACCTTATACAGCTTTATAAGACATCTGCTTACAAAACAGTACCAGTCTAATTATATAGTCATATATCTCTTTAATTATGAGCAATGAACAACGGAATGATTTGGATGATCAATGATCAGGAATTGCTTAATCTTACACAAGCAGCATGCATGGCGGTTTTGGAAATCTTAGTACTCCTACCTGACATGGGTCATCACAGGAGTCACGCTCGCTCACCCCTTTGAAGACATGGTACAGTCCAAAGATGTGCCCCAACTCATGGACCATAGTGTTGTAGTGACCATCTGTACCAAAGTAGGAGGGGTTCAGCACCATCCCACCTGTGGAAAGTGGATCACAAAAGAAATAAGGTTGTTGAAAGCAAAAAGGAAGAACACACGTGTCACTTGCAATTTAGAAAACACCCCTTTGACTTGCTAGTCTCTCCACGGTCATAGATTATCATAGAATTAAAGAATAAGAGATCGGACAGTGCTGGAAATCCCCATCATGAGTGAAGATCAGAATGGGAGATGTTTCTCCGTTTGGAGTCTGTGATAATGCTATGTTAATACTAACTTGTAATTTGTCTGCATACCACTTCCCATGAGTGCAATTCAAATTAAATTTTAAATAAATAATCCGGGGCTTGTACAGCAGGCGATAAAATCCTGTCCAAGTACAGTGACATTTGCAGCCATTTATAAAGGATGTCGACACTTTTGCACTCCAAAACAAACCAAAGAAGGGGAAGCAGGGAAGACTCTTCGCTGCCACACATAGAGACGATTTCATGACCTTGGAGGCAGGCCAAGCCATCGGAAATGCGTCCGAAAGATCTTGCTAGTGGATGTGGGCTTTTTGTCGTGTGTTTTCTGAAGAATACTAATGATACCATATCTGCAACAGACATGACATTCTCTGGTTAACTAATTAGAAACAGCATTCAGCGGTGAAGAAATCGGACGATGAAGACATTAAATATGAAGACATCAAACGAGGGGCCCTGGGAGACATCTTGTCATCCCCTCACTCCTGCTAAGCAAGGACAGATGTGCAGAATGAGGGACTTGAAATAAAAGTCATTCAAATTCAAAAAATAGATTGGTGGAGGGGGAGCCATCTATAATACAGCAGTTTCTTCTCCAAGATGAGATATCCACTATTTGCACCAATGTGACAACTGACCCTGAAGAAATGACTGGCACGGTTGCTTGAAAACGAAGACACCCTGTTGAATCATGTTAAAGCCCGTCAGCCTGTCACGCACAAAAGAGTGACTTTGTAAAAGGATGTAATCGTTTTTTGTATTTGTGACTAAAATAGATTATTGCTGAACATTTATAGACAGCAGGTCCAGACAGGACCCCAGACAAGTACTAGAGTCCAGTGCTGAACTGCTGCCCTCTGTACTCACACCAGTGTTCAATCTCTACCTGGCCCAGTCAGTAGGACCCACATGTTTTAAGAGGTCCGCTATTGCTCCAGTACCAAAGACGACCAATCCAATCAACCTCAAAGACCGCCCTCCTCTAGCACTCACTTCTGTGGTCGTGAAGTGTCTTGAGAGGACTACGTCTGCTCCTCTCTCCAAAGTGCTTTGGACCCCCTATAATCTGCTTACTACCCCGGCCAAACCACGGAGGATCCCATCTGCCACATACTGCACACCACCCAATCCCACCTTGACAAAGGAGTGACAACGCAGTTCATAGTGATCCCAAAAGTGGTCGCCGAGCTCAGGGAACATGGCCTGAACACCTCCCTAAGCAGTTCCTTAATTTTCTGACCAGCAGAGCCCAGGTGATCAGGGTGGGTAGCTACACCTCCACCTCCCTCACCCTCAAGATAGAAGCCCCCCAAGGTCGTGTCCCTGAGTCCCCTGCTCTACTCTTTGAACACATGACGGTGAGACTGATGTCACAGCGGTGATGGGCCTGATCTCCAGCAATGATGAAAAGCCCACCGGGAAGAGGTGGAGGACTTGTCACAGTGGTAGCAGACCAACAGTCTCTTCCTGAATGTCCGTAAAACAGAGGAGCTTGCTGTGGACCTTAGAAAGACACAGCAAAGGACCTCCAGCCTTCTCTATCAACTGGGTCCCAGTAGAGGTGGTGAGCAGCTTCAGGTATTTTGGTGATCGCTGAGCACCCGACATGGACATTTCATCCAGACACTTCGGTGACAAAGGTGAGGCAGCATCTTCATCACCTTAGGTAGCTAAAGAAGTTCAGTGTCTTACCACAGATCCAGAGAACCTTTAATTCTGGTGCTATTGAGGGAGCATCCCAGCAGGATGCATCACCATTTAGTATGGAAACTGCACCTCTCAAGACCATGAAGCCTAATCCTAAGCCAGACATCCCAACAATTATCAGACAGTCCTGAATTGAGAGCAGTTGTCTCGAATTCTGCCTCGTTTGTTCCAAAAATTGGACAAAATGCAGGTTCTCTTGTTGTGTAATTTTAAAGCTAGCTAAAAATCCTTACAAATCCTTACTGTACTTACTTTTACTATGCACATGAAGTATGTCACAAATAAGCCATTGATTCTTCAATATTTTGGGGGTTGCATCCTTTACTGTGCCAGCTGCAACACTCACATCCCTCTACAGGCTAGCACCCACCTACTGTTCACAAGGTAGAGCAGAAGATTAACTGAAACTGAGAGAATTTTTTTGTTTTTATCACATTTAAGTTGGTCTCATTTTTTACTCATTGCCTAAATGGGGACTGGTGTGTGTGTGTGTGTGTGTGTGTGTGTGTGTCCCTCCTTTCCGGTATGCTGTCCTTCCATCAAGATATCTTTTCAGCCATTCAAGACAGAGCCATGAAATACAAACCAGAAAGCTGAGGAGGGCTGTGGGAGAGAAATGATTCCATACCTAGCACTCTCTGTACTGGCTGCAGACACTGAGATACCATTAGAAGTTACAAGGCTTTAAGTGTTCAGCAGGCACACTGGATGTTGCCACCCTCTCACTGCCTTGTTTTAATTTTATTTTATTATATTTCACTTATTTATTTATTTTATTTGCTTGGAAACATCGCAGGTTCCTTTTAATGACGTGAGCGCGTTTTCTTCGCGAGGGACCCATGAAACCCATTCAAAACACATTGTGGGGCTTAGAAAACACACGGGTGTCTAAGGAAACTCTGGCCAGCTTTTGTTTTTGTTTTCCTTTTTCTTAAACATTCCTGTGGTCATGTGTAGCTTGGGAAGTGGAGCATGATGCTGATACTGCCAGGTTTAGAGGTCTGATTCCCATTGGGGCCACCCATGCCGAGAACATCCACCAAATGGTGAACGCGGCTGAATTTCTTAGTAAGAGGAGATGCTTGCGGAAGAATGCATGTCGACATCTCATCAGACAGAAATTAAAGAGGGTAAAGAGAAGGAGCAATCACACATATGTGCGCATACAAACGCATGCACACACATGTGTTGGTACTTCTAGATTTGTGAGGGCCCTCATTGACTTCATACATTCCCTAACCCCTCGAGCACATTTTAACCCTGACCACAACCTCATCCTAATTCTAACATTAGCCCTAAACCCCAGTTCGAACCCTAAAACAGACCCTTGAACAAGTGAGGATTGGCCAAAGTTCATTCTCAAAAGAAAGGAAAGGTGGGCTGTCCAGGGTTGGACCTTAGAAGTATAGGAATCTCCACACAAACACACATATTCATATATAAATGTATGTGTGTGTATTGTTCACTTACATCGAGCACTTTTCTCTAAAAGTCACCATTTTTAGGCTAGAAGAATAAAAGGCTCCTAAAGTCTAAGCAGTAGCACCAAATTGCAAATTCTGCTTGTCAAAAGTCCTCATCTTTTTCCCTTGTGTGTGGTTTTGTGGCAGCTTTGTCCATCTTTTTTTTCCAAATACTGACAGTTGTAGATATATTCTGCCCATCAATTTTACAAATTTAGATGTTTTTCCTTCTTCAAGAGCCCAGCCTAAAAAGATGTGGCCTGTTTCCCTACACCAGAACCTTCTCTTCTATGTCTTCCCCACTCCGTAACCTTCGCAGCACTTATGCTGGTACAGGAAGAAACAAAAGAATGAACTGCAGAAACAAATAAAATTTTGGGGGGAAAAAAAAGAGGAGAAAATTCATTGGCAAGGAGGCTTGGATGGCAACAAGGGCACTGGGCCCTCTCTGCCTCTTGTTTGTTTTGTTGTTGTTGGGTTGATTAGTCTTTTCCAGTGGAAAAGAGCCTAATGATTGGAAGAGGAAAGAGACGCAATGTGCTGGGAAACCTCTGCCTTCTGCAACCACTCTCTCCATTTCATTTGGATACAGCCAAAGATGAAAAAACAATAGACGGCGGGCCAAAGACAGGGATGAGGAAGGACCGAGAATGGAGAGACAGAGTGCGCTGGGTCAGGGTAGAGAGGGAGAAGGGGCGGGGGGGGGTTAGATGTGCAAGAGAGGGAGAGCGGAAGAGGGAGAGGGAGAAAAAAAAGAGAGGAGGGGAGTGAGAGGGAGCTGGAGAGAGACTGTACAACAGATAGATCATAAATAAAAGATAGAGGCATAAAGGAATATAGAAAAAAGCACGGATATATGTCTTTTTTGATAAGCCAAATAAAC
>OMLC01035987.1:0-22297 GCA_900302585.1 Regalecus glesne
ATTCTTGTTCAAATATAAGAAAATCTTTCATTCATTAGTTCCATGGGGAAATTATGGATAAAGACATCATCGAAGTCTTATTTGTATACCCTCACATTTCCTGTGATTAACATGTTCCCTTTGCATGTCTAATCTTTGCTGTGGTCACTGCTTCCAAGGTTTTCCGTCCGTATGCTAGTCACTGGCTGGGCCCCCTCCTGCAGCTGGTGGTATCTGGAAACAACGGAGGTGAAGGACTCCATTTTATGGTGGTGGACATCGTGGTCACTGTGCTCTCCTGGACCAGCATTGCAACCCCCAAGGTCCCCAATAGTCTTGGTCATGGTTTATGGTTTATCAAACTTCATTATGCAATAGCAGCAACGACTGAATTGCCCTATTGTGTCTCATTATTGAATTGAATTTGAAACCATGTTCACCACTGCAAGCTGCTGTATAAGCCAATTTCATGGTTCTGAAGAGTCTGGGGTTTGCCAGTATTGATCGATTGTGTCCTCCATCTTAGGGAAATGCCAGAGATGAAGTTCTGGCCAACCGCCTGTTGGAGTTCCTGATGAGACACAGCTTCCACCGCAATAGAGCTGTTTTCCGACACAACCTGGAGATCCTGCGCACGGTGGTCGAATGCTGGAAAGACTGTCTGCATGTTCCTTACAGGTATCAGCTACATGTCTCTCATCTCTTCTCTGGTTTACATTCACTGTTTAATACCATGCTGCATTAATTTCCATCCTGTACACCCCTGCACCTACCAGGGCCAATAACTAACTTGCACAATAATCTATGTAAAAAGCATCTGTACACATTTATTTACTGGATTTGTGCAATAATATTTTTGACTGCAATATTATATGCATGACATTACATTACAGGCATTTAGCAGACGCTCTTATCCAGAGCGACGTACAACAAGTGCATAGGGCGAAGGTACAAAAGATACTGGAGCAACACTAGAAACTAGATAAAAATCCTAGTGCCATCATAAGACTCCAACACAACATCAACTAAAAAAACACAAACTTAAAATAAACTAACAAGATTTCATGTGCGTAAACCAAGCACATCAAAATCAAGAAAAGGAATAGGGCTAAAGCTAGGAGTTAGAGCTAGGACTGGATGGGGAGGAGGAAAGGTACAGGCGGAAGAGATGAGTTTTTAATCTGCTCTTGAAGATGGTCATGCTTCACAGTACCTGCTCTCATCATAGTCTATTTAAACAGCACCCCTGTTCTGTTTTTTTCTGATGTTGCCAATACTTGGATTCTATTTTAACTTTTCATACATAATACTTTACAATTCCTGCAACACATTCTAGCAATCACTCAGTTATTTTTACAAGCTATTGTTTTTCATCATCCTTTTTGTTCTTCTGTATGTTTTGTGGTGGTTCTGTCATATGTAGTACAAAAAGTAAAAATCAAACAAGATATTGTATTCACAGCACTGTCTGTATGTAGTTACTGGTGCTCATCTGACCTCAGTTCTTACCATCAAATGTTATCAAGGAATTGTTTTGAAGCCCAACTTGATCACATAGTCACTCTCATTATATTTAATAGAAACACATTTATCAGGAAAAGTCAACTTTAAGAAATATGATAAAATATTGAAATGAAAGTAAATCTTATTTTGGTCCTTGCAGTCTGATATACGAGCAATTTTCTGGCAGTGACCCGAGCCACAAAGACAACTCTGTGGGCCTCCAGCTGCTGGGCATCGTTCTGGCTAACAGCCTCCCTGCTTACGATGCCTCGTGTGGAATCGAATACGACAAGTAATAACAAGAAAATCACTATTTCAATTTCACCACCATGTTTGAAAATGAACTTCTCCAGTTGATGTGATCACTTGTGAGGACTTTTTTCAAGTCATCCATGTTGTATTATTTAGCAACGTAGGGAACTCAAGCCAGTCACAAATCGACTCCATCAAACTGCACAGATTGCATATTTTTAAAGGTCTTTGTGAGCAGAAGAGTTGCACGGTGTCTAGTTAAGACTGTAGTTTAAAGTCACAATGTTGAGAATAGAAAATAGAGAAATATCACGGTTCATTTAAATGATCATCCATTGAATGCGGGCTGTTGTCGTTTAGTCTTTAGTGTGGATTGGACTAGAATCTGCAACAAACCTTTCCAGAAACAAAGAGACTTAATTGGGTTTTATTTCAACTTATAGGAAATTGAAATGATTTGAGTGCATTGATTACACATGTCATCCATCCAAAGCCTAAGGCATGGTAGAAATGTCCTTCATGCTGTCATGTAATCTCTTCAAAATAACTTTTTGAGAAGCATGTTTTTTCTGACGTTCATTTCTGGTTTTATGTTTTCAGGTACTTCCAGGCTCTCACCAACAACTTGTCTTTCACAAGGTATAAAGATGTCTACGCTGCTGCCGCCGAGATCATCGGTCTCATTTTGAAGAACATGACCGAGAAGAACGATGTATGAAAGCGTTCTGTAGCATCACCGCTCTGTAATGTTTTGTCTCCAAATGAAAAATGTTCTTCATCTGTTTCCAGCTGCCGTTCTCATCCGTTTGTCTTGTTTTTTCAGCATCCTCAGGCACTTCACACCCTTGCTGCAAATAAGATAAGCGATCTGAATAAAAAAGGCATGGATGACAAGTTCATTATTTGCTTGAGTAAAGTGTCCAAGCATTTCCCTCCATTCATGGACCGGTGAGTTATTATGTCTGTTGTCTTCGTCAGGTATTGGTTGTTGTGTTTTGCTGCAATTTCAAAAGGACTTCTATCAATTCAGGCTGTCAGATGTGAATCTGCATCCAGTGGTTAACTAATGGGATGGCTGACATTACTGACCTGCTGTAGCCTATGTTGCAGCTTGGAAACTGTATTTGACATTTATAACCATTAATCTACAAAAGGCCAGATTCTGTTCCCTTATATGCCTTTTTTCAACCATCTGTCTGAATCTACACATCCTTCTTTTAGTGAAAAGGGGTTTGACAATTAATATGGATAACTTTAAAAAATATATTTAAGTATGTCGTCTTCCTACTATTCTATGAGATTTAAAGAGGTTAGATCCAGTTTTTACTGTAACTTGTGCTTCCGAGTGCTGTCCGGATGTTATGTTGATCTATGTTTGTGTCTATTCTGTTTTTCAGGTTTGTCAATTCAATTTTCTACCTGCTGCCAAAATTGCATGGTATCTTAAAGACTCACTGTCTGGAGTGTGTGCTGAGTCGAGCAGAAGTCATCCCAGACATTTTCCTACAGCTTAAAACCAAAGGCTTCATTCAGTTGCTGGGCCATAGGTTAGCTATAACCATATTTGTCTCCTTTGCACTAAGACTTTTTGCAGGTTATGTTGTTTAGATGGCTCAGATAGAATTGGAGCTTTTCAATGGAGCTGAATCATCAGCAAGCATCTCAACTGTCGCCCAGAATGACAAACAGGTTGACATACGTGTAACCGAAACATTGGAGAAGCACAGAATGGTTTCCTCTCATGTAAAAGCTATCTATACCTCCTATTTCCAACAGGGATGAAGCGAGACAGCGGGTGTGTCTGGACATCATTCATAAGATTGTTGTCCTGCTGACTCCCGTGGAGCTTCAGGAGATCCTGGCAGCTGTGACGACATTCATCTCCCATCCGTCTCCAGTCTGCAGAGAAAGGATGTACGATATCCTCATGTGGATCCAAGACAACTACAGGTGAACCCTGACCACTTTATGATTCATCTCTCAAGCCACTAAGCTCTCATTAGTACCATTGCTTTGCAGTAAGAAGGTCCTGGGTTTGGATCCCAGGCCCAGATCTACTCAGACATGAGCTTCATTGCTACATAATGAGAGGATGTGTGTCTTTATTCAGGGATGAAGAGAGTATGAGTGACAGCACCTCATTAGAGGTCTTGAACACAACCAAAGAAGCTCTTCTTCGAGGACTGACTGATGAAAACCAAGGCCTGCAGTAAGTATCCATGATTTATGCCTTGCCTGCATTGTAGTATGTACATTAACTGTGCTTTGAATGTTAAATAAGTTTGCAAACAGCATTGTGCTTCAATGTAGGATTCAGTGGAAATGCTGCAATATCAAAATTATCATTGGTGTAATGTCAAAGTTTTATACAGATTGCCCTTATCCATC
This sequence comes from Regalecus glesne, assembly GCA_900302585.1. NCBI lineage: Eukaryota > Metazoa > Chordata > Actinopteri > Lampriformes > Regalecidae > Regalecus > Regalecus glesne. Next base: position 4,123 of record OMLC01035987.1, read on the forward strand.
CCCTGTCTTGCAATAACCCAGTCATTTTACTTTGCATTTCAAACATATGGAGCTTTAGTTTTATGCTATCTTATCTTGTGATGAGAATTGCATTATGAACATTCAAACGTGATGTAATTGTTTTTCTTTCTTTCTGGTTTGTCTGCCTCCGTTAGGCTTTATGTGCGTAACTTTTGGAGTCAGGAGAAGCGTCTGTCCACCACCACTCCGGAGCGAATGCAGATGGTTCTCCACTCACTGTATTCTGTTCACATTGAGAGGAGTTTCCTCAGCCTGGCCACCAACCTGCTGCTGGAGATGACCAGCCAGAGTCCAGACTTCACACGCAACATGTTTGACTACCCTCTGTCTGAATGCACATTCCAGGTAAGTGGCTAAAGTTGGATTCCGTTCCTGATGCCCTGCAGTGGGTTTGAACTTGCAGCCTCTGTCTCATCAGTTCCTGAAGTGCACGTTCTACCGCTGAACTACTGCAGCCTGCTTCTTATTCCCAGCAACCCAATGGTAGAGTGTGCGCTTTAGGAACTGACAAGCCAAAAGTTCCTGGCATCCAGCCTTAATCACCCACATTGCATCTAAGTCTGTGTCCACCCCTGCAACATGGGGACTAATGATGTCGTTTAAAAATTGAGCTTTCTTTCATATAAGTTGTATTGGAGAAAAGCATCGGCTAAATGAGTAAATGGAAGTGGATTTTGGTCTGAGGCTCAACTCATGAACATACACCAGAACCCCAAAAGGCTGGAATTGAATCCCGTCAAAAGGAGATTATGAAGTCAGAGTTTTTAACACCTTTGATAAACAGTTGAACCTATCAACACAACTTCATTTGGGGACCTGCAAGAATAATTTTGATGTTTTCTCATCATTCAGGATTATTTGATTGACTCTAACTGGCGCGTCAGGAGCACAGTGATGACACCCATGTTTGTGGAAACTCAGGCCTCTGCGGGTCAGGAGAGCCAGGTGGCATCTCGGTCAGGGCCTGCCAAGGGTCAGCTGAGGGCCACACAGACTTCCCTTGAGTTTAGCCAAACTCAAACAACAGGTATGGCTTGATCTTCAGCTACAGAATCAAAACCCCCATAAAACAAGGCTGGAACTGCAGCTGAATTGCTTCATTTATTTCTACCCAAACGTGAACATTTCACTACCCGTTTGTCTCATCTTCAGTTCAATGTTTTATTCTGAGTTCCTTGAGATGCACAATTGAGGTTTTTGAAGTTATCTTGTTCTCCTTATGATATTTAAATGTATTTCTTTTAATTGATAAAGAATTTAACCTTCCCCTCAGGTGGACGTACATCATATAACTGGCTGACTGGGAGCAGTGTAGACACATTATCAGACTACACACTCAGCCCTGAAGCTACGTCCTCCTTGCTGGTGTTTGGTAAGAAAGCAGAGAGGCAGTTGAAGGTCAGAAGGCCGGTCGGAGAAAGCTTTGGCACCAGACGACTGGGAGAACCTGCAGACGAAGGAAACAGTCGCAGCAGAGGTTTGTCTGATGGAGAATACCGCCACCTCTTTTACCCCAATAACATTGCCAATGACTTCTGAGCCTATGGCTGCCAATTACATACTCAACCTAAAATACCTACAGACCTTGAAAAGTTTTGAATGTACACATAATCAGTCTCTATATTACTGTGTTGAGGTGTTAGCAGTGCTTAATTTGTGCTGAAGCTAGCTGACTCCGGTACCTCTCAGTTTAGGACTGCTTGCACTCCGGTCATATTTGTGTGGATCTGGCACCTCTTGTATCGATTTAAAAAAAATTGTCCCTACTATTCCCAAGCGATGATAGCCAATCACGTCAATGATTTATCCATCAAAAAACCCCAAAGAAAACCACACACACACGCACGTCATTTCAAATGTCAATTGCAAATAATACAGCGATAATAGCCAATCACATCAACACATTCAGTCAAGACCAACATTTCTGGGTAATTTACCACCATACGACACTGGTGATCATTTTATTATTAACATATTTTTTTGCACTCCGGAACCTCTCAGAGGCTTTAGCTGTGGGACCTCCAGATTTACAAATTAAACACTGGTTGGTTGTAAGGTTTAACTCAAGTATATCTGGAATAAAGTAGGGGAAGCTCAAAACATGGTGTAAATTGATTTATACCTTCAGCTAAAACAAATCATAACTTCAGTGAAAATAACTTCTTTTGGCATCGTCTCTTGAACTGATAACTCTGGTCTTGACATTGTTTTTATGATTTGGAGTCTGAAAATGGCCACTCTGTGCCAAATGATGCAATGAGCCTTTTAGAACATGAAAGACAACATGTTTGTGCACATTTCCCTTAGACATGTGAGAAGGTCAAGGGGCTGCAGTAGGTCAGTGGTAGAGTGCCCGCTTTGGGAACTGAGGAGCCAGAGGCAGAGAGTTTGAACCCACCATGGGGTGTCAGGGAGGGCATCCATTCTTTTCTCCCCAAGCTCCATGTAAGCCCGTATCCACCCCCACAATGTTGGGACTAATCATGGCACATAAAACAGACCTCTCATTCAAGTTAATCATTATTTATTACCCTCTGTGTTGATTTACCGACAGCTGAAAGTGAGCGGCGTGCCGACATCCTGAGATTACGACGCCGATTTCTCAAGGACCAGGAGAAAGTCAGTTTGAGTTTTGCAAAGAAAGAGATCCGGGAACAGAGGCAGAAAAAGGTGAGGAACACAACTGATCTTCTCAGGCAGTAAGATGATAGATTCTCAAGTCAAACATTTAGCTATATGGTTCTACTGTGTCTCAAACTGTGAATGGTGGCATTGGGTGTATCCCTCAGGAAGAAAGAACCGATCAGAAATTGAGGAAGGAAGCCCAGGTGACTTTGTACCGCCAGTACAGAGTCGGAGATTTCCCAGACATCCAGATCCCGCACAGCAGCCTCATCACTCCACTGCAAGGCCTGGCACAGGTTAGATTCTAGTTTGTGTCTGTGTCCTGCTTAAAGGAAACTGCTTATGTACAACAAGGTTTCCATACTGTTGCCTCCATGATGCATCTCAAAGTCCAAACGGCATGTGTTTGTCTAAAGAACAGTGATTGGATTGTAAATGTAATCTTTTGTTGAATTGCATTTGTAACATATTGGAAGACCAGAAAAACACTGGCCATCATCACAAGCTGTTTCTTTTCTTGTTCTTACAGAGAGACCCGATCTTGTCCAAGCAGCTGTTCAGCTCCCTGTTTACTGGCATCCTGCGGGAAATGGAGGCTCACAGATCTCCAAGAGAGAGCCAGAGGATCAAGGAGGAGCTGCAGAGGGACATGAATGCTTTCCTGAGCAAGAGTACTCTCTGCTTCCCGCCATTTGTAGCATGTGTGCAGGTTTGACCCTCATTAGCTATTTTAGACGTCCTTCAGGATGGGCCTCTGGTCTTAATCCCCCTGGCTCCATCTAAGTCCTTGTCCACTCCCACAACACAACGACTAATCATGACATCCAAAAGTGGACTTTTTATACGTACAGACATTGTTGCCGAAACTATATTATCCTTGATCTGTAAAACTAGGGGGGAGGGAGGATGTTGAAAGCAACAACGGTTTCCTTTTAAGGAACTTACTTACTCGCATAAGATTGAAATTCCATTAAAATACAGAATACAAAAAATAAATAGTAACTGAAATTCTGCCGATAATGTAAAAATTATGTTGAAACATTCACCTGAAATGCACTGGGCCCAGGGTAAGGGAGAGCCTGTCCTTTACATGGATAAGTGAGTATTGTACCTTTTGTTTTGGCAGGATATGAGCTACCAGCACAAGGAGCTGCTCCAACTCCATCCAGCGGCCATAAGTTCCAGTTGCCTGGCTAGTCTTCAGCAGCCCTCTGGCATCCTGCTGTTGGAAGAGGGCTTGGTGCTCACCGGATATCACGACGAGCCCCCTGCCAAACGGCCACGAGGACGCCGGCACCTACCCCCGGACACCGAGAAATGGATCCACCTTGCAAAGTATGACTGTGCTGTCTCTTTTTCATTAGAGGTCATACCGATGATAATGATTGTTTGTTACCGCTCCGTCCTAGGCTGTACAGGTCATTGGAGGATTATGATGTTGTCCGTGGAATCTTTGGTGGGAAAATTGGGACCAAGGAGATAACCTGCAGAGCACTTCAGTATGAAGCCAACAGTGACTTTGCTGAGGCTGTGAAACTGTACAATGAGGTAAAGCCTTGATCAATTAGCCACTGCAATTAGCCACTGCACTCAATTAGCCACTGTTAGTTGCCATATTGTTGGGGTGGACATGGACTTAGATGGAGCTTGCGGGATTAGAGATGAATGTTCTTCCTGATGGCCCACAGTGGCCTCAGGCTCATCAGTTCCTGAAGTGCACACTCGACCACTACGCTGCCGCTGGCCGTTTAAGAATGACTCAGGGGTTCTGCAGTAGCTCAGTGGTAGAGCACATGTGTCAGGATATGATGAGCCAGACATTGTAGGTTCAATCCCATTGTGGGGCATCAGTGGGGTATCCGGTCTCAATCCCCTATGCTCCACCTAGGTCCCTGTCCATCCTCACAACATTGGGGGTACAAATGTAGTCGTATGAATGATTACAGTGTTAATTGAAATAAGTATCTGAATTTCTAATGGAATAACTCAAATGAGTAAAGTAAGATCAGCTAAATACCAAGCATTGAATTTGGTGAGGTATAGTTTCTTGGTGCTGTACTCAGCTGTGCTTTCATTTTGAAAGGCTCTGAACACAGAGGACTGGGTTGACGGGGAGCCTTCCAACTCTGAGAAGGACTTTTGGGAAATAGCCGCTATGGACGCCTACAGCCACCTCACAGAGTGGAAGTCTCTGCAGTACTACTCCACCGTCAACATAGATGATGCCTCGCCACCTGACCTGGAGAAGATGTGGTCGGATCCCCTCTACCAGGTAGTAGGACAAACGTGTCTCCCTGTTACGTGTACTGCACTGGATGTCCATATAAATTAGGATGCCAAGGTAAAAATACACCAGCAGTGTACTTGACTTCATTAGCCACCTTCACCCCTGTCCTCTGCTGGTAGGAAATGTACCTGCCACACATGCTGCGCAGCATGCTGAAGCAGCTGCAGCTAGGGGAGCAGGACCAGACGCTGCTCAGCTTCCTGGATAAATCCATGAGGACAGAGGAACACAAGAGACTGCTGGAGAGTCACTACAGCCAGGAGCTCAGCCTGCTCTACATCCTGCAGGAGGACTACGACCGTGCCAAGTACTATGCTAACAACGCCATGCAGCTCTTCATGCAGGTCTGCCTTTATAGCTCTGATGGTCTGTTTGTGTTTGGGGATATAAAACCTTACCATGTTCATCTTGGTATAAGACACAATCAATTCAAGCATGGAGGGGACCGGCTTTCCCTCCTACTAGATGCATACATCCCATTGACAGACATGTGCATTTTTTTCACCATTCTTAGATGGTATCTTGAAGTCAATGAAGGAGAGAGGTTCACCAAATTGTGTGAAATGTAAATCTAAACTGAGCTTTATCACCAATGCCACTCTCCTCACAATGTCTCCACCTGTAGAACTACTCCAGTGTGGATTCGCTGTTGAGTCAAAGTCGCTTAACCATCCTGCAGTCGGTGCAGGCCTTGACCGAGATCCAGGACTTTCTCCAGTTCATCAGAGGAGATGGTGAGCGTCACATCAGTGTATCTCAAATAAACAGCGCGTTTTCATAATTTTACTGATAATGTGTCTTTGTATCAGGAAAATGGCCGCACACTATCTGATTCAGGTACAAAAACAAATACAGAATAAAGCCAAACATATATAGAATAAAACCAACTATTTAAGGAATAGTATACCCGAGTAGTCCATGATACACCATCCATTTTCACTGTCTTAACCTGCTAAAGATAATATCCTGTTTTGATTCAATAGAATGAGATATTTGCAGGTATCTACCAAGATTAATGGCAAAGTATTAGGCTGGGAAGGTTAAAGGTCTTACTTCATTGCAGATAACCACAGACGCATAGAAAAGCTGATTGATGGCGTTTAGTACATTAGGGACTGGGGGGCAGGGGCAGCATAGCTCAGGAGGTAGGGCATCTGGTGATCAGAGGATTGGTACTTCGATCCCTGGTCCTTGCTCAGGTTGTGTCAAGATGTTCTTGAGGAAGACACCGATCCCCCCACTGCTGCTCCTCACTGCTACTATACAGTAGGATGGGTTAAATGTAGAGCACACATTTCGTTGTATGTGTGTACAATGGTAAATAAATAAAGATTCTTCTTCAGTACATTGTTGACAGTGGTACATACCTATCATACTTTGTCCTGCGGTTTGTTCTCCAGTGTGTCTGACCTCTCTGAAGCACCTCATCCGATCATGGTCGGACCGGTACCCTGACACCAAAGCAGATCCAATGAACATTTGGGATGATGTTATTACATCAAGGTAAGATGGAAAGTGTTCAATTTAAAATTATCTCAACATTCTTCCTACGTGTGTTTTTACTTATTAAAAAAGATATCAGCGTGCACTTACATCCCCAAAAATTGAATTGCACTCCAGAATAAAGCACATTGTTCCGGTTGACTTTGTAGGAGACTTTACTCTGGTGATGTTTAAATATGATATGACCAAAATAACACTGTGAACCAACTTTTCTCTAATGAGAGTAGCTGTGGAAAATCCAGTAAGGTGCTTTTGCTGTGACCTTAGAAGCATTTTTTTCTACGGTTCAGATGTTTCTTCTTGGATAAGATCAGAGAGATGCTGTTGAGCCATGCTTCCAATGACAGTATGGATGTGGATGGCTCAGAGGACCAGAGGAATGACATTGACATGATAATAAACAACTGCAAGTTTAACATGAAGTTAACCATGGCTGAAAGCGCATGGAAACAGGTAATCGTATGGCCTCCAGGGGTTTTGACAACTTGTTTTTCAGTTTTTAGGTGTATTGGATAAGTTTTAGTGTTTTCTCAGTTAATTCCTTTGTGTTACCAGTCATCTCGTAGCCATTCATCTTTGAATGATTCCTATTTCAGAGTAACTTCTCAGTTGCCAACAAACTCCTGAAGGAGCTTCATCGCCAGGCCAAAACGGAGAGGGGCTGGCTGCTTCGATGGGTGCACAATTTCAGCCGATACAGCCATAAACGCAGCCAATCTCAGGGTCCTGTGGAGCAGATCACCATCATACTGAAGACCATCCCATTGCTGGGTGAGCTGCAGAAATGTGGCCTCTGTGCCTATGTTTTCAAAGTCCTTCCCCTGAAAAATTCTGGTCTGTTATTGTTTTTCTAAATCATACCCACCTGTTAGAATCTAGTTTCATTGATCATGTCTGGCTAAAGGTCATATCACTTGGTGGTAAACAAAACCTAGTAAGTAGTTTCAGTATACATTTCCACATGGACATATGGGACATATTAAAAGCCATATCGAACTTGTATACATCCATATACAGTACCACCAGGAGAATAACTTTTTGCTCAAAATAATAGGTTTAAATAAACTCAAAGGCTAACAAGCATACAAAAGCAAGAAACAAAGTTAGGCCTTTACAAAGCTCGAAATTTAGAACTCTCACTACACTATGTTTGAATGCTGTGTCTTGATGTTATGTATGAGCCACTGGATCCTTGCCCAGAACTGTACATAGATCTCGGTAGCATGAATCTATCTACTAAAGACAAACTTCCCGCTTGTTAAAATGTTACAATTGACTCTTCGGTTCTGCAGAAGACCTTCAGGCTGATTGTCAAAGTTCCTTTCGCAAAGCAGTAAAAAATCAAAAGATCCTGCAGGGAACCTGTTACCAAGTCCTGGCCACAGCTTTGAGCAGAAGCCCTTCAGTCTTGGATGCTATTGGGAACGAGAAAGCAGATAAAGTTCTGAGGCTGTCTAGAGCCTCCTCGCAAACCACTGATTCAAAGGTACCTTTGTACTGCAAACACACTTGTGACTTGTCAGACCAAGGCGCTACTCGGGTATATGCTTATGTTTGTGTAAGGCTGCATGCCTGTGAAAGAAGGAAATGTCTCGTCTTTTACATCTCGTTGTCCACCAGGTGGTAGAAGCGGGGCTGCAGATGCAGGCGCTGATGTTTCTGCGTGATGCTGCAAAGAAAGCCGATGAAGAGCTCCAATCTTACAGTCCGGAATGTTTGAACACCAGCAGCATTACAGAGACCTACATGACTCTGGCCAACTTCTGTGACAAACTGCTGCAGGAAGACGAGCAAAGCAATGCTGGTCAGTAATTGAGCTCTGTAATGGCAAAAAAAATATCAATGTGATCCATATTGCAATGCAAGCATCATCTTCTAATACATTAAGGTACACCAAACACTACAACATCCATTCATCCATCCATCGTCAACTGCTTATCTGAAATCGAGTCGCAGGGGAACTGGAGCCTATCTCAGTTCTCATTGGGCAAAGGGGGGGGGGATGCATTCTTTAAGAGTCACCAGTCCATCACAGGGTAGAGCAATTGGGGGAACCCACTGAGCCATACTGCTCCTACAGTGATCAATATATTGTTATATTTTGGTTTAGAAAAGTATAGATTTGATACTTTAGTTTGCCAAAGTTGTGAAATATTATATTGTGATTTTATAGTGTATTAATGCTTTCTTGCATCAACTGAACCTCTATAAACTTCTCTTACACCATGTTACACAGTACAGCTGCAATGTTAGTATCTTTCAAAACTAGTAAACGTGCAGATGCATGCTCAATAATCCAGGTATGGAAATTACAAAAAAGAGGTGAATCAGTTCAACTGGATCAGAAGTTTATTTGGAAATGTTTCGTCACTCACCAGGTGACTTCTTCAGTCTACAGAATTAGTAAATTGTAGTAAATGTGCATGTTCACATGTTCACATCCACACTGACACCATCTTCAGGGTTTTTCCTACAGGCTATTCTCAAGCAGGTTGATTCCCATTTCTCTGTTGTCTTACAGTTAGCAAATTCCCTGAGTTGATGGCATTGCCCACACACATGGTGGCGAGCATGTTGAAGGCCCTAAGAATGGGTTCTGAGGAGGCTCGCCTCAGGTTCCCACGGCTGCTGCAGATTATTGAGCTCTACCCCTCAGAGTCACTGGATGTCATGACAAAGGAGGTGATGAAAGACTTTTTTGAATTAACAACTGGCATCATAAAAATGGACCTCTTTGGGGGCGCAATTGCTCAGTGGTATAATGCATACTTCGGGAACTGACAAGCCAGAGGCTGTGGGTTATAATCCACTATGGAGTATCAGGAAAGGCATCTGACTGTAATCCCCCAAACTCAATCTATGTCTGTGTCCACCCCCACAATATGGGGACTAATCGTGACATGTAAAATTGACCTCTCTATTGAACTGGCAAAGACATAAAGCAAATCAAAGTTTATATAATCTGATAGAACCACATTAACTTTTTCTATCTTTTTGATATATCTGGTATTATGCTTATCTGAGTATATTTCTATTTAAATTTGAAACAAATCCATTTCCTCATGGAAATCAGAACGTTCTCTCATTTCCTAAAAAACCAACATTTTGTGAAATGGGAATTCTCTCTGTCTGAGCAGCTGATGTCGGTTCCCTGCTGGATGCTTATTGGCTGGATCAGTCAAATGGTGGCTCTGCTGGACAAACCTGAAGCAGTGGCAGTACAGCATTCAGTCAGGCAGATCGCAGAGTGTTACCCGCAGGCACTAGTGTACGCGCACATGATCAGCAGCGAGAGCTACCACTTTGAGGACTCTGCCACAGGACACCAGCAGCGAGGATTCGTAGAGAGGTAACCTCACAGACGTAAGGAATTGAGGAATCCAGATTAAGCCCTGTTTTCAATCTAATAGAAAAATACACAAGGGTGTAAAATAACTACCCTTAATTATGGCTCATGCCAATATTAACGCTTTTCGTGCAAGTAAAATCTCTAAGACTAAGCTGGGTCAATTCATATATATTGACAAATAAAAATCCATAGTTTCTTTAAAAAATACTGCTGGCTTGATAAAGGCACTATTGTTAAGCTTTGTAAGTGAGGTTTGATTTGGTCTCAAAGGACCCGGTTCCACGTCATCTCACTTTATAATGGTAAGAGAGAAAGGAACAGTAGAATTAAACTCTTAGCAATGCAGCATCAGTTGTCATTAATGTTATTATTGATTTTGTGTGTCTAAATAGACTAAATGCTCTACTGGACAAGTCAGGGGTCGTCAAGAGCTTTGTGGTCGCTCTGCAGCAGCTCACAAACCCCAGCTTACTCTTCAAGGTAATGATTTCGCTTTACCTTGTCTGTCAGCCAACATGATAATGATGTTTTATTTGGAATACCCTCGATGGTCTGTCTCCCTGCTCTATGATTCCTCCTCCATTTTAAGTCTGTACTGTTAACTGTGTGGCCGCCACAGGACTGGTGGGAGGATGTAAAAAATGAAATGGAAAAAGACGGTTTTGACAAGAAGATGATGAGCAGTATGTATGAGGAAATGCAGTCGTCTCTCGGGGATGCAAAAAAGGAAGGATTTGGAAAATTTCGCAAGGACTTTATCAAGGTATGTATCTCAAATGTCCAGAGCATAGAAATTCCAGAACATACTTGTCCTTGTTTCCCTAGGTTATGGGGATGACTTTTAATTCCAGATCTAATCACATTTGAATTTTAATGGGGACGCAAAAAGCGATCTACTAAGCAATAGCAATCCATTCATTGGCTGTTATGATAGATTATTTATATGATTTTTGAGAGATTTTAGTAGCTTAATTTAGCTCAAGTAGCATCTATCCAGATGTCCTTTTTCAGCTGATAAATAATGAAAACCATAAAAAGAGGTGCTATACTCTATTTAGGACTCAACTATGATAGTTGAGTCGGCAGGGGGCGGCATACCTCAGTGGGTAGAGCAGTCGTCTGGCAATCGGAAGGTTGCAGGATCGATCCCCGGTCCTGCATACAGCATGTCGAGGTGTCCTTGAGCAAGACACTGAACCCCTAACTGCTCCCCGAGCGCCATATGTTGGCAGCTCACTGCTCCTATACAATAGGATGGGTCAAAAATGCAGAGAAATCCAAATTTCCCCTTGCGGGACTGATAAGGGAATCATTATTATTATTATCATTATCATTATTATTATTATTGTTAGTTCAGTGTTACTTTGGGAACTGATGAACCAGAAGTTGCTGGTTCGAACCCATTGCAGAGTGTCAGGAAGGGCATCCGGCTTAAATCCCCCAAGCTCCATCTAAGTCTGTATCTACCCCCATAATATGGGGACTAATTATGACATGTAATAAAGGACCTCTCACTATAATAATCATAATGTGATGATGTACCGTGTAACACTTTAATTCACTGTATATTTCCTTTTTCCATACTACAGCAATTTGCCAGAGACGTGGAGAAACTTCTGGGCCGTCATGGCGCCACGCTGTTTGACAGCAGGAAGGACAAGAACTTCCACAGAAAGATGGATGAGCTGGCAGGGGCCATGCGAGAATGGAGCCAGAGGAAAGAGCCCGGTAACCTGAAGGAATATTCTCCCTGGCTTACCGGATTTAAAGCCGACCCTTTCCAAAATGCACTTGAGGTCCCAGGTCTGCTGCTTCACCACTTGCACACATAACTTCTAAACCACATTTGGCTCTAGTCATTGATCAATATAATTTCTCTCCAAACAGGACAATATGATGGCACATCCAAACCTTTGCCAGAGTATCATGCAAAAATAACCGGCTTTGACGAAAGGGTACACATCTCTCATCATTTACCACAAGCTATTCGACATCATGTCTTTCTATTTGCATGGAATTAAGTCTCTGTGTAAGACGCACAGAGAAGTTTCAGTGTGGCTGATTTGTCAACCTGCAGGTGAAAGTCATGTCCTCCATCCGCCGTCCCAAACGTCTGATCATCCGTGGAGATGACGAACGTGATCATCCGTTTCTGGTGAAAGGTGGCGAAGACCTCCGTCAGGACCAGCGTATCGAGCAGCTCTTTGGTGTAATGAACATCCTTCTACGCCATGACACGGCCTGCTCCCGTAGAGGCCTTCAGCTCCGTACCTACCAAGTCATCCCAATCACGACCAGGTAGAGATCCCTACCATTAGAAGCCATGTAGTTATACACCGACATCATTCACAGTTCTCTTTTTGGAAGATTGGCTGAATCATTTAAAATCCACTTAATCCATGTAAGAATGTCCTTGAAAGGGTATGTGAGGAAAAAGGCAGGAATCCGTACTCACTGACATTCTGATATTGCAGTGTTTAATGAAGAACTGCTTTTGGCTCTGTCCATATTTAAAGCTGGAATTGTGCAGCTTTCTTTTGGTGCTATTTGTGAAAGTTTCCATATTTCTCTAACAGCTATGAGTAATTCAAAATGGTCTGAAAGAAGATGAAGCCTCAGTTTAAAATCCTGCATCTTTATTCAGGGTATCAAAAATCTCACCTGAGCTCTGCTGATTGGTTGAGGCCTTTCTGTTCCCAGTAGTCCTCATCCAGTCATGGGAATGTCCGGTGACAGGCTGGTCCTATTGGATACAAATCGTTTTTGTTCATAGCCTTTCTGTCAGCTTTGTAGTATAGTAGCGGAGTCAGTTGCCTACCAGAAAACCAGCCACATGTGTAACTTAGTATCTGCATCTGTATTTACATAAGGTAAGCATTGGCAAATATGAAGTGAGTTAAGTGATGCGAGAGATACATGCCTGAAGTTTTGACGGGAAATGTTCATGTAACGTTAATTTTACTTTACAGAATTGGTCTGATTGAGTGGATGCAAAACACGTGTACTCTGAAAGAGTTGATTGAAAGTGCCAGGACGATGGAAGAGAAGGAGACGGCTTCAGGGTACAGTGACGCTTCTTACAGTTTGGCATAGATGCTTGTAATGGCTGCTGGTTTGTAATGGGAGCCCCTACAGATAGATTGCAGGAATGTTTTCTGAATAAATGAGATGGACAAGAGGAGGCCCCAATTTTCTCTAGACATGGCAGCATATTAATAATCTATGCCATATTATAAATAATCGTGTCAAAATTACACCTTCACTTGTTGACTATCTTCCAAGTGTGGTTTGAAATGTGGATATTTTGCTTTTTCCAGCCCTGTGGAGCTCTACAACCTTTGGCTTGATAAAATTGCAGGAAAGGTCAAAGGTATCGCTAAATATGCCGAAGTTTACAGGTAAGTCAGTGAAACTTGAAACTGATTTGACATTATTCAACACTCCTAGAAGCAGTCACAGCACTTAGTTTTAAACAAGTTATTCATGAAAATGTTTCCATTTAAAGTGATGTTTGAAATTCCGTCATTCTTCACTGATGATATTGTGATATCCTATTGGGCTTTTTACAGCCTTGAGACAGTTCTGAAATGACAATGAGGGGGAAAAAAACAATTTCACCTCTGAAAATATTACACAGCTGTAATCTCCGTGTTCTCTGCTTCTCAGAAAAGCGGGCCGAACTGAGACAGTGAAGAGCTTTTCTAACATCTTGCAGCTTGTTCCTGATGATCTGCTGAGGTGAGTGAGCCTAGCCAGGTGCATATGGAAGATATTGAAGATGGTAACACAATTATCATGGAAGAATTTCTTAAGAAATTGACATGTATGCTTACGTGAGCAAAAATACCATGTTTGGTAATGTATAGTATAAAGCCAGTTTTCAAACACTACTTCCTCAAATAATTCTGACTTCATTTGTGAGAAATCTTAGGTCATATGTTCTTGTTAAGATTAATTTAGATGAAAAAGTTGTGAATCACAATATCTGAATTTCCTCCTCAAGCAATAGTATTTGAAGATAAGAAATTATGTTATTAGATTATAGCCCTGCCCTTTTAGATGGCTCACTTTTACTCCTAGTCCCTGGGTGGGGGATTTGGAGTACACATGGGCACACCACAGTCTATCAACATGTTGGCTTTGTAACACATTTGTATTTTATTTTGATTGTGATTAGACCATAACTGCATAAAACTACGCAGCACTGTACAGTCTATAAGGCCATCATCATACAACATCTTTCCTGCAGAAGAGCCTTTATAAGGATGAGCACCACTCCCGAGGCCTTCCTCTCGCTGCGCTCGCACTTCATCAGCTCTCATGCCCTGATATGTGTCAGCCACTGGATCCTGGGCATCGGAGATCGCCACCTCTCAAACTTCATGATCAACATGGAAACCGGTGGCATGATCGGCATCGACTTTGGTCATGCGTTTGGTTCAGCCACCCAGGTGAGTTCATTTTGGACATGTATCATGCCTTTGATGAAGACCAGGAAGAGTGTGGATCCTCCCGAAAGTTACTGGTCTGTGTTTGAAAATGGTGTATGGCAACTTTGAGCCTACAAACTTTCAGATTGCCAGTTATAATTCAGCTCAAGGTGTGTAGTGGTGGGCGGCTATTTCTTGTATGTCATTTTTCTCATGTTTAAGATGAGATATTCCTTTATTAGTGCCCCAGGGGGGAATTACAGCAGAAAAGTGGAAAGCACAATCAGAGGCATAAATTCTAAGACATAATATATAACAGAAATTTAAACATGGGGGAAATATGAACAGAATGAACCGAAAAAGTAGACTCATAAGCTAACTAAATGGTAAGTAATCCAGTTGGTCATCTTGTGAATTTGGTCTGTTGGTGGAGTAGTGCTGACTATAAAGTCTGATAGTTGTGGGAAGGAAAGGTCCTGCTTTAGGGCATGTAAATGTTGGTCTATTTCCTCATTCATAGAAAGATATGAAATATGCTGCTATTGCAGAATATTTAATTTAGATTATCCACAGTATATGTTCCTAGTAGCTAGCTAGTTAGATGAACCACATTCATTTTGGAGACCTGATTTTTGTGTGAAGTTTTACTTTTGAGAGTTTAGAGGAAGGTGTCCCCTGGACTGTGTCATAACACCTTTCTCAAACCTGCCAACAGGTTTACCCAAGTAACAGCACAGAAGACTCAAACCTTGGTATCCTATAGCTCTGAAATCAGTGAAATAAACACACTCGTGTACTCATTAACACTGCAGCTCATTCATACTCATTTCAACCCTCCCAATAGTTCCTCCCTGTGCCAGAGCTGATGCCTTTCCGGATGACCAGGCAGTTTCTCAGTCTGATGCGGCCCATGAAGGAGTCTGGTTTGATCCAGAGCATCATGGTCCACTCTCTGCGGGCATACAGAGCTGAACCAGATCTCCTCCTCAACACCATGGATGTGTTTGTCAAAGAGCCCTCCCTGGACTGGAAGGTAATAATACCAGCTCCCACTAGAAACATCAAATGTCTCTTTTCATGGAAACATCATGTTGGCCCCTTAACATTGTTGTGAAAATCCTGGTAAGAGGATACAGAACAAACCTGTGATATTTAGAATAAGTGGTTGAAGTGATGTGCCATAGCCAGGTTGTGACTTTACCTCCACTACCAGTTCATTTGGTTTTGTGGAACTGTGATGGATGGGTGCTACTTCACCCTCTTGCAATGTGCATGGAAATGGTTCAGAAATTGAGTTTCTTTCATGTTAGGACAGTCTATTCTGATCCAGAAGGCCGCAGTAACCATTTTTTATGTGATTGGACTTTGATTCTGATTAGTGGAGTAAAAGGCTCCATGTAGATGTCACAGTGAGGGGATGTGGTTTGTAATTTTACCACGGTGACTCTTTGTGCTGCTTTGTTTGTAGCTGTGAGTTCTTTTCATCTCACACTGATGGCAAATGGTGTTTTGTGTTTTTATTTCAACTGCTAGAACTTTGAGCTGAAGCAGAAGAAGAAAGGCGGCACGTGGACCGAAGGTGTGGATATCAAAGAATGCAACTGGTATCCCTTGCAGAAAGTGAACTTCGCTAAGAGAAAACTTGAGGGAGCAAACCCTGCTGTCATAATCAGGTATGTTTGTGCAACATTCACATAAGGTTGAAAGGGCGGTCCCATTGGTCGAGAAGTATGTGAAGAGAAGCTTCACTTTTATTTTTGCATCATTGGTAAAGCACATACCATATGAGGCTGAGTCCTTCCGCAGTGCCCCAGGTTCAAATCCGACTCAGGCCCTTTACTGCATGTCATCCCCTCTCTCTCCCATCTTTCTCTTGACTGAGAGAGGTCCACTTGACGTGTCACAATTTGTCCCCAAATTGTGAGGGTATATGTGGACTTGAAGGGAGCGTGAAGGATTAAGGCTGGAAGCCTTTCCTGATGCCATGTGGTGGGATCGAACCCACGATACCTGGCTTGTTGCTAGATAGCTAATATCATCAGAAAATAAAAATTAAAAACGTAAAAATACGACCATGGCCACTGGCGATCTGTGCAGGGTGTTTCTCTGCCTTCCACCTGATGAGCACTGGGATAGCCAGCAGCAGATCCCTGACCTGACTTTGATAAATGGTTGACCATGACATGACAATCAGATCAAGTGTCACAGGTGACTGCAAACCAAGCTGCTTCCTTTTTATTTAGCCTCTGTAATTTGTTGCTTCTGGATTGTACAGCTCATGTAGTTGGAGACAGCTGCTGCAGACTCCACATTGATGTGTTTGACATCACTTTTTTTCATTGGTTGGTAGTTGCCAAGCTCGAGGTTGCTTCAAGACTGGAATTGATATGATTTTGTCACCCCTTGAACATTTTGGAATGTAAGTGAACATGAAGCAAAACCAATAGTCTACTTTTCCACCTGTGTGACCGCCCTATGAGAACAGCCTCTGTCTAGATTATACTTTATGGCCGAAAACGTGTTTGTTTTTTCCTCTATTACTAAATATTATTTTGTTTTTGTATTTTTTTAGTGAGGAGGTGAAGTTGGGCTTTGAGGGGAACCCTGCTTTCACGGGAATGCAGGCTGTGGCTTTGGGCTGTGAGGAACATAACATCCGGGCCAGATGTCCAGCAAAAGACTTGTCTGTAGAAATGCAGGTGGACTGTTTGCTGGACCAAGCCATGGACCCTGATGTTCTGGGCCGGGTTTGGCAGGGCTGGGAACCATGGATTTGATTTGGAAACCTCTCCAACTTGTTCATAACCACATGTGACAAAATACTGCTAACTGCTAAATCTACTGCTTTTGGGTTAACATAAGGAAACAGACCGTCACATCTAGTCACGTGGCTGACTGGTTATCTCATACACTTATTGCACGGACATGTTTTCAGTTGTCAGTGTGTGACTTGTTTACACTGTTACATTCCGTGATTGCCTTGGATTTTCATTTGATATAGTGAAACGGGCTTTTGACGTTTTGTGCAGGTTGTCTATATGCAATGACATTATAATCAAGGTTTTTAAATTACTCATTTTTTAAATCAATGTGGTCACTGTGAGGGTGTTCTGCCCTCACAAGGTCCTGATGGAAACTGTAAAATCCGCTGTGGCAACCTATGAGAAACAGAGGTCGCAGAAGAAAATGGTTTGTTGTGCTCAGTGTTAAAATGCTCATCCAACACAAAGGACACAAGCATCAGTTAATTCATTTTAATAGATCATAGAACCAAAGAGAGGAAAAAAAAGTCAAGTTAAAAGGTTATAGTTCACAAGTTCTTGTCAGTTTTGTATAATGCTGACGATGTACCAATGCTATTCCAAATGCTCTCATCAACCCAGCGTCATCTTGTATCAGTTTCCTTCCTTTATGCACACAATTATAATTCATGAAGCCCTCCATCCCGAGTTAAGGGAGGCAGCATCAACCCAGAATCCTCATTTGTACTCATTGCTTAAATTGGGGGGAGGTGTTCTGTCATGCAAAATCATACTCGGATCACGTGGTCAGTTCTGAGGCTGTTTCAACTAAATCTATTTTTTTTCTGTAACAATAGTACAATGGTACTCCATAAAACAATATTGACCCATGAATTTCTCTAGCCACGTTATTTTAGAGAATTTCTTCAATGCTAACAAAACTGACCAGTGCCCATTTGATTATTGCGTTCGGATTTAGCATTATTTTGTAACTCCATTTTGTCTCTTTGGGGTTCTGTTCCTATGTTTTATTCTATATTTACCTGTATAGGAACCACTGTTTTATAAGATAAACCACTTGAAACAACACTCTGGACCACCGTGCGTGTAAAGAGCTTCTATGGTTGGTTGGACTGTGATGGGCGAGGTTAAACCGTGAACTCAACATTTCCTCTGAGTGTTAAATAGTGACTGCAACTCGGTTAATCTTTACTCATAG